>QRFJ01006580.1:0-76878 GCA_006176705.1 Cocos nucifera
TGGACTTGATTCTCATGATCATCATAGGGCTACTCCTCTACCACCGAGGTAGATAGATTCCATCTTGATGCAATCCAGTTCCTACAATGAACATGCTATAGCCAACATACACCTCAGGGTTCCATATGGCTAGGAGACCGAGTAATGGTGTAGTCAAACTATAACACCCTCAAGGTGAACTGCCGATGCATCTCAGGTCAAAGAACCAGACACACTACTGCAGCATCGAGTCAGTCATTGACGAGAAGGTAGACTTCCCTAATGACTACTCGAGGTGGTCACGCTCAGTGCCCTCGTTCTCTAACGAGTACCTGTACTCTCGCTCCGGTGTCTCCACACCGTAGACTCAAGACTCATCTACTAAAGAGAAGCGATTGTACACCAACCTTCCGGATCAATCACCATCCTCGTGATGATCCTATGGTCGGGAGCATTTTATGAGTTAATAATGATTATTCATGTCTTAAATTTTCAACTCTTGAAAATATGAATTATCATTACCATTAACTCAAAGGATGTATCACAGACACTAAATACACATATGTGATAGAAAATAACCCATTTTATTAATTATAGTCAAAATTATAATTTTGCCCCTAGAAGTGTATTACAAGTGTCAGCCAATTCTGGCTTCTAGGGCACATATATCTAACAATCTCCCACTTGTCCTAAAGCCAATTGGCTACAAGTCTAAGTCCCATCTTCTCAAGGTGGGCTTCGATCTTCTGCTGGCCCAACGGCTTTGTAAGTGGGTCTGCCACATTATCTGTGGAGTTGACTCTCTTGACCTCAACGTAACCTTTCTCAAGGTAATCGCGGATGAGATGGTATCACCGTTTGCTTGGAACTCTTCCAGCACAAACAGTCTGCCAGATGTCGACTTTCGATCATCTATATCGGACATGAAATCCGAGTCTGTGTATCCCTGGACTTGGAGTTCTCCATTACCAAAGACCAACATCATATCCTTAGTTCTTCTCAAGTACTTAAGGATACATTTCACAGAAGTCCAGTGTTCTTCACCTGGATTTGACTGATATCTGCTTGTGACACTCACAGCATGGGCTATATCAGGTCGTGTACATAGCATGGCATACATGAGGCTCCCTATTGCAGAAGCATAAGGGATCTTGCTCATGCGTTCTATTTCCTCAGGTGTGCTAGGGCACATCTTCTTGGAAAGATGAATACCATGTCTGAAGGGTATTAATCCCCTCTTAGAGTTTTCCATACTAAACCTCTTTAGTACTTCCTCTATGTACATCTTCTGTGAAAGTCCTAGCATCCTATTCGGTCTATCCCTATAGACCTTAATTCCTAGAATAAAGGATGCTTCACCTAGGTCTTTCATGGAGAATTCCTTGGACAACCACATTTGACTGATGTCAACATGGGAATATCATTCCCAATAAGGAGGATGTCATCCACGTACAATACGAGGAAGACAACAGCGCTCCCACTGACCTTTTTGAAAACACATGGTTCCTCTTCATTTTTGATGAAACCAAACTTTTTGATCACATCATTGAAATGAGTGTTCCAGCTCCGAGATGCTTGCTTAAGTCCATATATGGACCTTTGCAGCTTGCAAACCTTGTGATCAGTATCACTGGATGTGAAACCTAGCGGCTGTTCCATATAGATATCTTCCTCAAGATATCCATTTAAGAATGCCGTTTTCAGTCCATTTGCCATATTTCATAATCGAAATAGGCTGCAACAGCAAGCAATGTGCGGATGGATTTTAGCATAGCCTACTGGGGAAAAGGTATCCTGATAGTCAATGCCTTCGCGTTGACTATAACCTTTTGCCACTAGTCTAGCCTTGAATGTCTCCACATTTCCATCTGCACCAATCTTTCTCTTGAAGATCCATTTACACCCAATAGGTACTATACCTTCTGGTGGATCTACCAAGGTCCAGACTTGGTTTGAGTGCATCGAGTCAATTTCTGACTTGCATTGCCTCTAGCCATTTCTCGGAGTCGATATCTGATATCGCCTCGTTGTAGGTTTTGGGATCATCACCATGAGCACCATTACCTATGAGGAACATTTTCTCTACTTCCTCTGAAATAATACCTAAGTATCTTTCAGGGGGATGGAAAACTCTTTCCGATCTACGAGGTGGAGGAGGTAGTGTTCTTATTGGCTCAACCTGATTTGGTTCCAATTGGTCCTTAGCTCGTTTTGTACTTGTGAGACTTTCTCATCAAGCTTAATCTGCTTTCCAATGCCGCTATCTTGAATAAACTATTTTTCAAGAAAGATGGCATGTCGACTCACAATCACATTGTGGTCTTCTGGAATGTAGAAATAGTATCCTAATGACTCTTTAGGATATCCTATGAATCGAGCTCTAAAGGACCTAAACTCTAACTTGTCCGCTTGTTGTCTTTTGACATGAGCCGGACAACCCCAAATTCTGAGATGACTCAGACTTGGTTTCTTACCGTGCCATATCTCATACGGTGTGGTAGGAACGGTTTTAGAGGGAACCCTATTCAGTAGATAAATTGAAGTTAACAATGAATGTCCCCAAAGAAAATCAGGGAGGTCTGTGAAGCTCATCATGGATCGAACCATATCCAATAGAGTCCGATTTCTCCATTCTGAAACCCCGTTGAGTTGAGGTGTTCCTGGTGGAGTCCATTGAGAGACTATGCCATTTTTCTTGAGATAGTCTAGGAATTCCCGGCTAAGGTATTCACCTCCTCGATCTGATCGAAGAACCTTAATGGGTTTTTCAGTTTGTTTTTCTACTTCATGTCTGAATTCTTTGAACTTTTCAAAAGCTTCAGACTTGTGTCTCATAAGATACACATACCCATACCTAGACAGATCATCGGTAAAGGTAATGAAGTAGACAAAATTGCCTCTAGCCGGCACATCAAATGGGCCGCACACATCAGTATGTACTAGGGCAAGGAGATCTGTGGCCCTCTCCCCATGTCCAACAAAAGGGAGTTTAGTCATTTTGCCTTGAAGACAAGATTCACAAGTTGGATATGACTCGAAAGTCAATGGACTCAATAGCCCATTTTTCTCCAATTTGTTGATCCTATCTTCTGCTATATGACCTAATCTCAGGTGCCATAGATATCTATCATTTGGACTATCCCTAGGTCGTTTGGCATTCACGTTTTGCTCGATAGTTAGAACAGGTACATCAATATGTAGCTGATAAAGACCATTAATAAGGAAACCATTTGCAATTTTATTTCTTTCATAAAGAATGTTACAATGGTCCTTAAAGAAGGTAATCACATAGCCTTCTTGTGCTAAGCATGAAACAGAAATCAAATTCCTGCTAGCTGCAGGCACATAATAACAGTCTTTCAAAACTAAGTCTAAACCAGATGGTAATCGAAGAGGGTATGTTCCCACGGCTACTGCAGCAACTCTTGCTCCATTACCGATGCGTAGGATCATGTCTCCATCCCTCAGCCTCCTGCTATCCTCAAGACCCTGCATAGAAGTGCACAGATGAGCACTAGAACCAGAGTCAAGCACCCAACTGGATGCAGAAGAAACCGTAAGGTTAGACTCAATAACGAGCATACCTCCAGAAGGACCTTCCTTCTTGTTCTTCAGGGTGGCCAGGTAAGTAGGGCAGTTCCGCTTCCAATGGCCGTCGCTGTTGCAATGGAAACACTTTCCTTTGACATCGGCCTTCTTCTTCGGTTCTGCCTTCTTCTTCTTTGATCCTTCCACCTTTTGCTTTTTCACAGACTTCTTTTTCTTTCCATAAGACTTTCTTTTGGAAGAAGTCCGTTCCATAGCAAGAACTGAGCCTTTAGAACCTTTCATAGAAAGCTCAGCGGTAACCAGCATATTCATTAATTCGGCCAAGGAATTTTGAAGTTTATGCATGTGGTAATTCATGATGAATTGCCCATATGCATCAGTCAAGGATTGCAGAATAATATCATTCTGCAGATCCAAGTCTAACTTCACACCGAGCTTCTCAAGCTCTTCCATGTCCTTGATCATTGTCAGACAGTGATCTTGGACTGACTGCCCATCACGCATCTTAGCCTTAAAAAGTCATTTCGTGACTTGATATTTGGCTGCGCGACTCTGTTCACCAAACATCTCCTGCAGGTGAGCCAACATTTGGCGAGCAGTCCCGATATCTTCATGTTGGCGCTGGAGCTCATCAGACATCGAGCCCAACATGTAATATCTGGCCTTATTATCTTCGTCTATCCATTTTTTCAGAGACGCTCTCTGTTCAGTGGATGGACGGAGCTGGTAAGGTGGGAGGGTCCTGGTCCAAAACATGGGTTAACTTCTCTGAACCCAAAATAATTTTGTAGTTCCTGAGCCAATCTTTATAATTGGGTCCAGTCAGTCTATGTGTGTCCAGGATACGTGCCAATGGGTTGGACGCAGACATTTTTCCTGTAGAGAGTCAAAGATTCTAGTTAGATACTGTAATTTTGACTTGACCAATTTATTTAGGGATTTTATTTTTAAACAAATTAGCTCCCACTATTTTCTCGGATCCCTACACTCCCTCTGTAGAGATGCAAAAATCTCCATGATTAATGATTTCTAGTGGGTGGTGCGGTCTCACCAACTGACTCATCACCTCACCTAACAGTTATTGGTGATGGGTTAGCCAATGAGTGAACAACTCTTGTTCAATGATTCTCTAATCATGGTGCACCCAAACTTGGTCTCTAATTCATGAATCTCACCGTATCCGGAATATTGATCCACTCCTTAGTTAAGTCAGACCCACCATTTGCATAGACTGGGTTCCTAATTGAGTCTCTCACCGTATCCAAAATATTGAGCCCAACTCATCCTCCAGCCCATAGCATCCAATGCCTAATAGACATGGTTGCATCTTTCCCGGTGCAACTGAGCCACTGTATCCAGCCGAGAACAATCAACCCCGGGAAGGGCCCGCACATCTACAATGGTGGAAGACCTCAGACTTAATCTTTTCTTAGGGAGAATTGATTCAGGTCTCATTAAACTAGACTTGGCATAGTCATAACAATTATGACTAACCTAGTGGCATGGGTTAGCTCGGATTATTGACCACCTCAGATCAGAACTGTGTCAACAGATATGGCCAGGTAAGTGAGACCGGTGGAAGGAATATGCCATTAACTCGTACAAGAACGCATTCAGGTCGAGTAGCTTCCAATTAAAAACCAGTCGGTCGTATGTGCCAAACTTACCTTAGACACCAAATTGTTGAGTCAGAACCAATTGGGTTAGCCTACAATCCAGACTCTAACCTCTGAGCCTAATTAGGTCTTGCTTGATCGTGACTCGATCTTGACCCAGACTTAATCCTATTAGGCTGGTCAATTTAAGCATTGTTGATCCCATCTAACCAACTCTTGATTCGGTTTGATCAACCGCTTAGACCTAATTGAGCTACCCAAGCCCGAACCCAGTATTATGAATATGTCTTAGATCTGAAATTCTCAATTTTAGACCTAATTAATATTCCATAAACTTAATTCTTAATTAAGTTAGGGTTCATAAACAAAATATGCACAATAAATCCTAGGGTTTCAGGATCTAGGGTTTTGCAGAAAGTAAGTTTTGGGTTTCTGATTAAGGACGAACACGCAGCACCCCTACACATCATAAGAACACCCCATCGAATGGGAAGAGAGGGCCTTTAAACCCTTCTTCGTTCTTATGACCGGACGGCCAAGAGGAACGCCTTAATCAGGAACATGTAAATACTACAAAACAGTTTATAGATCTATATCATATATCTCATATACAAATTAGATCTAATCATGGCATATTTTGCATACATCTCATGTATCGAATCATGCATATTTTTCAGATCTAAATTATCTCATAATAATCTAAAAAATTAGATTTAAATTGATCTAATCAAAATAAATTCTAATCTAGACAATTATGTAGAACTATTCTACAACTAGTCTAGACATGCATCAATCATATCTCATATGATATTTAAAATTAAATAATTTTTATTTGCTATTTTTTCAGATGTTATTATAACACTTATAATATCAAAAAATAGTAAATAAAAGATCTAAAATATGATTTAATCAGATTAAATCAAAGACATGCAAAACTATTCTATAGAACTATTCTATTTCTAGAACTAGTCATGCATATCTTCATAATCTTAGATCCAAATCATTTAATTTTAATTTTTTCTGATTTCAGATCTGATCACATCTCATGTGACATCTAAAATCACTTTATTTTTAATTAAAATAAATTTAAAATCAGATCTAAACAATTTTAGAACCATGGCTCTGATACCAGTTGAAGGGAAATCCTGATTTTCCCGGATCCAGGTTCGTTCAGATCTGATCAGATCAAGAGATATATTTCAAAAATTTTTCTCTTGATCTTAATCAGATCTTGATATTTTCAGATCTGATTCTTATTATTTTAATAAATAAAATAAAATAAGATAAATTAAATCAAATTTAATTTACCTGATTTGGGTAATCCTATTACCCTGTGATGATCCTGATTGCAGCGGAAGGTTCTGGATCTTAGCCACGCAAGCGCCTGGCCTCTACCGGTATCCACTCAGGTTGGATCTGGAGATCCTCTTCTTCTCTATCACACCTCCAAAAATTCAGATCTGGATCTGATCTGGAGGATCTTCAAAACTCTTTTGAAGATCTGCAGTCGTCCTTTTGCAGCAGCGCAGCCTTCTTGCTTTTGATCGCCTTTCCTTGATCTGAATCGCACCAACCTAAGTCCAAAACACTTTTGGACGTGGAGAGCAAGGGGAGAAGAGACTATGGCATGGAGAAGGAGGGGAGAGGCAGCCTTGGGGCGTGGGAATCTCAATTTCATTAGAATTAGGAGTTGGGCGCAGGGTCTTATTTATAGACCTCTTGTGATCCAACTCCTCTTCCTCTCAACCAATCACAACCCTTTGTGAAATCAGATCTAAATCTGATTGGTTGGAATAGAGACCCCTGGATTCCTCCTTAGAGGGTGCCTAAGACCAGTCAAACTGGATTCTTAGTAGAACTCTAATTGGAATCCAAAAGGGAGGTGGAGTCCTTGTCCAACAAGGACTCCTAGGCGCCTCCTACTTGGGCTCACGCCACCCTTGGCGTGCGCCCTTCTCCTTGCCAGGTTCTGGCAGGGGGACAGGCCCCCACCAGCTCTCCAATAGGTGCATGACATGTGGTCAAAAGTCAAAGGGTCAATGGTCAACGTTTGACCAGTCAAAGGTAGACTTTTGACCAAAGTCAAAGAACAAGAAATGGCAGGTGACCAAAAATGGCAGGTAATGTCTTACAAATAAGACAACCTTATTCTGACTTGGACAACCTCCAGTCAGACCATATGAAGGCCTCTGATTGAGCACAAACTCCTTTGGCTCAGTCAGGACAACTTATTTATGATAGTAAAAGAAGAACGTTAGGTTCAATCGAGTGCTAGCACGATTTCCTTGAACCTAATTGAATCTCATTCAGATCAATTGAACTAGATCAGTTCAATTGATGATCACCAGATTCAAACCCTTGTTTGTGTGACCCAGTTAGGTTCAGTTCTGTATGGTAATGGGATATGTCATGATCTCTATCATAGACATCATCGAAACTCCTTTCGATGGATCAGAACTCTTCTGATTCGAACAGCTAGAATGATCGATCATCTAAATCATTCTAATTGCTCCCAAAATCCACCAGTGACACCTAGCAGTATATGGTGGCAACCCATCAGAGCTGAATGCGAACCTCTTGGTGCAGCTACCTGTGTGATTAAGTTCTTCTATCTTGAGCCCCGATCAGATTAGGGTTAAGGTGAACTCGTCAAACCCTAGTCTCTGTCATATGATGTAATCATTCGATTCGAGTCCAATGTGAAAATCTAAATAGAAACTCTTTCTATTATTTCACTCTACCATGGCCATGGATTTCTGGACTTGATTCTCATGATCATCATAGGGCTGCTCCTCTACCACCGAGGTAGATAGATTCCATCTTGATGCAATCCAGTTCCTACAATGAACATGCTATAGCCAACATACACCTCAGGGTTCCATATGGCTAGGAGACCGAGTAATGGTGTAGTCAAACTATAACACCCTCAAGGTGAACTGCCGATGCATCTCAGGTCAAAGAACCAGACACACTACTGCAGCATCGAGTCAGTCATTGACGAGAAGGTAGACTCCCTAATGACTACTCGAGGTGGTCACGCTCAGTGCCCTCGTTCTCTAACGAGTACCTGTACTCTCGCTCCGGTGTCTCCACACCGTAGACTCAAGACTCATCTACTAAAGAGAAGCGATTCGTACACCAACCTTCCGGATCAATCACCATCCTCGTGATGATCCTATGGTCGGGAGCTGTTTATGAGTTAATAATGATTATTCATGTCTTAAATTTTCAACTCTTGAAAATATGAATTATCATTACCATTAACTCAAAGGATGTATCACAGACACTAAATACACATATGTGATAGAAAATAACCCATTTATTAATTATAGTCAAAATTATAATTTTGCCCCTAGAAGTGTATTACAAGTGTCAGCCAATTCTGGCTTCTAGGGCACATATATCTAACATGAATTGTTCGAGTTATAGGTGTCTTGAGACTGTGGAGACATCGGAGTGAGATGATACTTATTAGAACGAAGGCACTGAGCGTGACCACCTCGAGTAGTCATAAAGTCTATTCTCGTCGATGACTGACTCGATGTTGCAGTGGTGTGTATGGTTCTTTAACCTAAGGTGCATCGGTAGTTCACCTTGAGGGTGTTATAGTTTGACTATACCATAACTCGATCTCCTAGCCATTCAAAATTCTGAGGTGTATGTTGGCTATAGCATGTTCATTATAGGAATTGGATTGCACCAATAAGGAGATCTATCTACATCGGTAGATGAGGAGTAGCCCTATGATAATCATGAGATTGAGTCCTTAAGCTCATGGCCATGGCAGAGTGAAGATGATAGAAAAAGTTTCTATTAGAATTTTACATTGAACTCGAATCGAATGATTAATTCATATGTCCGACATTGGGTTTGATGAGTTCACCTTAACACTAATACTATCGGGGCTCAAGATAGAAGAATCCAATCACACAAGTAACTATACTGAGAGATTTGCTTTCAGTTCTAATGGGTTGCCACCATATACTGTTAGGTATCACTGATGGATTTTGGGAGCAATTAGAATAATTTTGATGATCAATCATTCTAATTATATGAATTAGAAAAATTTTGGTCCATCGAAAGATATTTCGATGATGTCAATGATGGAGATCGTGACATATCTCATTACCATACAGAATTAAATCTAACTAGATCACATAAACAAGGATTTGAATTTGGATGTCATCAATTAAGCTAACCCAGTTCGATTGATTTAGATTAGATCCAATCAGGTTTAAGGTAATCGTGCTAGAATACAATTGAGCTAGACTTTTTCCTTCTAAAATCTTTCTGATTCATCGCAACCAAGTCAAATTTGATTTAACTCATTCTTGTATTTTGAATAGATTTATTTTCATTTGACCAAAATAAATTCAGGCTAGATTAATTATAGAAATTAAATCTATTCATGGTCAAATTAGACTAGGGTCAAAAGTTGACCTATTTGAGAGAATTGAGGGTCACCTGATCAGATGCTTTTAGAAAATACTTTAGAAATTATTTTGATCTAATTTTTGGATATGATAGAGCATGAATTATGCATTGGCTGTACCAAATTTTATAATTTTTGGAGGTGTCTAAAATGAGTTATGATAGCGTTTGATTTGGATCAAACTCTTAAGAGAAGAGTCCTAGGCGCAGTGAACTCTTCCTTATCTACTCATGCTGCCACCTTTTAGATTGATTTTTGGTGTCAAAATTAGATAGGATCTAGGGATTTTCATGGAGATCAAGTTTAGGATTCCCAATGGTAAAAAAAAATAGGGATTTTGATCAAAGAGGGACTCTTACTTGGCCCTATGCTTTTGTATAAGAACCCTTGCGCCAAGACTCTTCACGTAGAAATATTTTTCATACCCAAAGGCTTCCATTCTAGATATCCCACACCCCCTATATCCTCTCTCTCCCACTCTTCTACATGCCTAAAATGTTATGTATAAATTTGAGTAGAAGATCCAATCAAATTTGTGAAGAGTTCAGCATCTATGCGACAGTGTTCATGAGACGGACATGCTGCCTTCAAAAATTTTTTGAATGACCTCCAGATCAGATTCAGATTTGGTCTTTGGAGAAAAGATTTGTGAGAAAAAGTTGTCTAGATCTTTTCTGAGTGGATACCGATAGAGGCTAGGCGCATGCATGGCTCCTTCCAAAATCTCAGAAAACATCAAAATCATCGTAGGATAATCAGATTATCCAAACAAGGTATGATATTAAATTTGATTTAATTTTTATTTTAATTTATAATATTAGATCACCATAATCAGATCTGAGAACTCTTAGATTAGATTAGATCATTTAAAAATTTTTTAAAAAATCCATCTTCGATCTAATTAGATCTATACGATCCTACGACAGAAAATAGGATTTTTTCTTCAAGAAATTCTTCAAAATTTCCAATATAATTGTTGATAGATCCAGTTCCCTGGGTTAATCTTTGCCATTGATCAAAGAGACACTCTTGATAGGATGTAGGAAGATATTTCTCACGAAGCTTGTCTTTCATCTCATCCCATGCCCTAATAGGTTCTTATCTCCTATGCATAGCCATTCTTTGAATATTGTGCCAGTATAATTTGGCTTGACCTAACTGCCTCATTTGAGCGAACCTGATTTTTGGGCCTTCAGACATTTCATACCAGTTGAAGTTATGGTCCATGTCAGCTTCCCAGTCAAGGTACTCTTTGGGGTCTTGACTATTGTAACATCACCATGGTATCATTCATCTCTGATACCATGTGTAGCGAAAATACCTGATCTTTAGCATGGACCTGAGGAAAATTTTGATATTCTCTAAGGAAGCAGACTACCGATCTACCTAATCTAGATCTGTAATAGGATGCTTCCCTCCTTGGGCTCGAGGGAGGCGCCCCCCTTGGGATGGCAACTCTAGAGAAAAGAGAGAAGAGAGATTGAGGGAGAAAAGATTTATATTCCAATCCATGTTATAAAATCCTAATACAACTTATATATTTATACATAGCTATTAGGCCCGACCAAAAACTTTCCTAGCTAACCAAATACATGAAAATACTCACTGAGCCCATGTACACCCATGTCTTCCATGCTCTCATCCCCTGGATCTAAATCCGATCCATACATGTGTTAGCCACCCTTAAGACCTTATAGGACCAGGCCTTAAGACCCCAAATAGAAAACTTCGTCCAGTTCTATTTGCCACCATCGAGCCGACTCTATCAGAAGCCGAGCTGGCTTGACTGCATCTTGTCTGAATCCTATTTTCTGTTTATCTGAGATAGCCAGCTCAACTGCACCCCAAGTTGGCTTAATCTCAGTCTGAGCTGGCTCGACTGTGTATCAGAGCCAATCCGCCTATGTGTCAGCCCTTTGTCTTGACTGATTCTTCTTCCAACTTTGGTTCTTTGCTTTATCTTGTGTGCTAGGTCTTCGGGGCACCTACTAAGTTTTTCAAGGTCCTCACATCTAAATCTCGAGCCCGTACAGGGCTGCATGCCACCTTTACCCTAAGACAACTCCTATCCTAACCCTAGGACTCATACCTATCCTAGACTCCCGGAGCCAACATCCTAACTCCTCCTGTGGCCCCCCAAGGCTTGGGAGCACCATACCAAATTCTATAATCTCTACCTTGGTGTGCCCAAGCCTTGGCACACCTAGCAATATTCTCCTACACAATCCCACTGTTGATGCACACCCTGATAGCTACTTGTGCAAATATTGCCTCTACCAATCTTCTTCAGCTATTGTGCACCCTTGAGGCCTTTAAGATGACCGCCTCCACCGTTGAAGATCTTAGCTTGCTTCTTTATACCATTCTTAAATTGTAAGAATCCTTCTGCTTGGTAGCTGCATCAATTATCCTAGACTTTTCTTGAGATCCGACAGCGTTCCTATACAAGCACTCGCTGCATATCCTAACATGGTCTCCTCAGAACTTTGCCAGTCTTTTCCGCACATGCCGCTCCATCTGAAATAGTGCATCTCCAGCGTTAGTGCTTGGATATTGATCCTCTTACACTAATTCGCTCTGAACTCGTGTCACATCTCCACCGGTGATGCCACCTCTGCCCGATGCTCCATCTAAAATCGAAGTCTACTTGATGATGCAGAAGCTGACTCTATAATCAAGTCCCTTAAGGCCAACCACCAAACGCTATACTACTGAGCCTGCCACTACACCTCGAACATCGTCGCTGCTCCTTTAGACCTTTCGCACTCTGCAGACTCCTCCGAAGCCATCTCGAATACCTTCGCAACCTACGGACACCTCCAAAACCTAAGAGCTCATCCAACTCTTTAAATCAGCAATTGAATCCTAGGAAATTCCATCCTAGCCTTTTCTTCTTCTATCCTTGCACCAACCATTACTTTAGTTGCACCTAAAGAAACTGTAGCTCAAACCTTGTCTTGGGCTCAGACCCACCTATCTTATCTCAAGGCTCCTGAGACTCCCTAACTGTCTCTGAGACCTACTCTCAATCTTTCTGAGATGTCTTCTAACACTCTCTACTGAGATACCTTCCTCGATTGCTATACCATCGAGCCTTTCTTAGCCCCGTGCCTCTAGGAAAGCATTACTGCAGCACTATAGTGCTCCTGCCTCGTCTCTACGCTGCCTTCTCATAGGTATCTGGGTCCTCTCTTGCTGCACATAACCCATCCTCTATCTGAATCGCGACTCTCTCAGGTGCTCCTACAGAAGAAACCTGATCCAAGATCAGCCATCCAACACTGACCTGCTGGACCTCCATAGATCATCCATCTACATCATCTCCAAGACTTCGCAAATCCATGCTTTGGTTGAACCGCTGAATGCATCCCCGACTACTTCTCCCACCTTCCTACAATCGAAGGACGTATAGTTGCTTCTTCAGCTTTTCTTCGACCATTACCCCTTGGAAAATCTCTTTTCATCCACCAAACAACCCCACACTACCCATCTTCCTAGAGAACTCTATCATCCATCATACACCCCCGGTCTCTCCAACTAAGATCGATCAAAAAATCATGCACCCAAATCTTTCACCCTAAAAAAAGTCCTTTCCATTAATCCTCTCAGCCTCCACCTTCAACCCGCTACTTCCGATTGGCCAAACTACAGCAATAACAAAGATAGATCTAAAACATATCATGGAATACTTATGCAGATTTTTGATTTCATCATTTATGACTTCTTCTTCACTTCTACACACCATCAGGCTTTGATCCAAGCTTTGATATCAATTATTGAGAACCATAGTATCGCTCAGATACCAATTATTGTAACATCACTATGGCATCACCTATCTCTGATACCATATACAGCGAAAACCCTAGATCTTTAGCATGGATCTGAGGAAAACTTTGACATTCTCTAAGGAAGGCAAACTATCGATCCACCTAATCTGGATCTATGATAGGGCGCCTCCCTCCTTGGGCTTGAGGGAGGCGCCCCTTAGGATGGCAACTCTAGAGAGAAGAGAGAAGATAGATTGAGGGAAAAAAGATTTGGATTCATTGCACTAATGAAAATCCCATCTTTAAGACCTTATTGAATCAGGCCTTAAGATCCTAAACAGAAAACTCCATCCAGTTCTGTTCACCATCATCGAGTCAGCTCTGTCAGAAGCTAAGCTAGCTCGACTGCATCTCGTCCGATCCCTATCTTTTATCTGCCTGAGATAGTCGGCTTGACTACACCTCGAGTTGGCTCAATCTCAGCTCAAGCCGGTTCGACTGTGTATCCAAGCCTGTCCGTCTGTGTGTTAGTCCCTTGTCTTAGCTGATTCTTCTCTTGGCTTTGGTTCTTTACTCCATCTCGTGTTTTAGGTCTCCAGAGCACCTACTAAACTCCTCAAAGTCCTCACACCTAAACCTCGAGCTCGTGTAGGACTGCACGCTGCCTTCATCCTAGGACAACTTCTATCCTATCCCTAGGACTCATATCTATTATAGACTCCTGGAGCCAACATCCTAGCTCTTCTTGTGGGCCCCTAAGGCTTAAGAGCACCATACCAAATCCTACACAAATGACCCACAAAGCTCAGGGCTTCGATCTTGACACTTCTCATGATATGATCATCCTAATTAGTAGGATCTCGATAGGGTCAGTGCATTTGATTGCAACTTTCCTCAAAATCTGGATAATCATGTTAGTCTCTAGGGTATGTAACTCTTGGAGAGGTGTTCCTAATAGGATGGTTTGTGTTGCTTAAACATTTCTCTTCTAAAGTTCCAACCCTGGCGTCTACAGTATCCAATTTACTGTCGATGATTTCAAGACATCCTAATATTTTTTGTAAAGTGGCTTCTAAATTAAGTTCCATTTTATTAATTAATTGAGAAGACTCTGCTTGGTATTTGATTCCTAATCTAGTGGTCATGCAAAACTATAATGATTTTTTTTTTTTGAAAAGTAAGATGCAAACTATAAAAATGCAAAATACAACTAACCCTAACCAAAAGAAAAAAAAGAAAAGAAAAAAAAAATCAAGACTTTGATACAAAAAAGCTGATGCACGATAAGGCTAGCTAACCTAGACTTACTTAATCACTAAGAAGATCAGGGAGCAAAATTAATTAAAATAATTAAATATAAAAAATAATAAAAAATTAAAGAAAGCAAGAAAATAACTAAAGGGATTAGTCGTGATTAAAGTCCAATATAGAAAGTAATCCAGTCGGCATGCACAGACAAAAAATTTAAAATAGGATCATTAGTTGTTGAGGGACGATCACTTGATTAGAACTAATTAACTTAATTAAATTAAATTAAAAAAAATTAAAGATAAATAATTAGTATGAAAAAAAATTTAAACAGCATTGATTTAAAAAATTTCTAAACTAATCCATGAATTAGTCTTATATCACATGGGACGTCTCGACTCCTGGGCAAGTGAGATCAAACTAAAGGAGGGCAAGATGTCTAGCTACATATTCGCGGCAAAAATGATCAAAGTCTTCAAATTTAAAATCATTCAAAATAAAATAAATAAAAATAAGTTTTATAAAAGATATTTTAAAATATAAAAAATATTCAGAGTAATCCCAAGAAACATGGAATTCAGCGTTTGAGTGGCCTATTTGCTTTAAAACCCTTGCTGCATATACGATCGTGCAAAGAGTGGCCTATTTGCTTTAAAATCGTGCAGGCTCTCTGGTTGCAATCACGATCAAGCGAATAGAGGAGGGGGTTCAGCGAATAGAGGGGGTTCAGCAAATAGAGGGTTCTAGAATTCCCGTACTAGGCCGAGACTTGACAGTGGGTCGCCGAGACTTGACAGTGGGTCGACAGGAATCGGCCCATCGAAAAGAAGCTCTGGTGACAGCGGTGGATGCCGGAGGTGGTGGAGGGCGTCGATGGCGGTAGAAGTTGCCGCGGTCATCATCGCAGCGTCGATGGGGAACGGGCATCATGGAAGTGGGTGTCCAAGATGTTAAGCAGCGTCGATTGCAGAGGTCGACAGGGGAAGGGATGGGTTGGTCGGAGGCTCTGGTGGTTGGAGCGAGGCGGAGGGGTTTGGGCTCGGACTGGGGCGAGCGGAGGCTGCAGGTGTCATTGGGTGCAGGAAAATAGAGGGAAGGACGGAGGTGGTTCGGAGGGTTGGAAGCGGTGGAGGAAGGTGGAGCTCGCGGTGGTGGACGATGGGTGGCTCGATTGGAATGGGGGGTTCTGTGATGGCTCGGGTCTTTGGAAATAGTGGAAATAGAGGAGGGAGATGGAGTACTCAGGGACAAACCCTCTCAGGTGTTGTGGTCAAGGGTGGATGGTGGGAGGTTATTTGGCACGAGGGAGGGCTGAGCAGTGTTGGGAGACGGCCGATGGTGGTGACTTAGATGGATATGGCGGCTCGGGAGCTTGTAACAGGGGGAGGGAAAGATTTCTGTAGCTTAAGGAAGGGAGCTTTAGCAGAGAAGAAGAGGAAGTAAAGAAGGAAGAAGAAGCTAGGAAGAAGAAGAGGGGAGGAAGAAGAAGAAACACTCGGGGAAGAAGAAAAGATTCTCAATTCAATTCCGTTCTATTATAAAAACAACCCATTATAGCCTTAACAACCTTTGTAGATCTATAATAAACTAAAATATTCTTAACAAATTGATTCTAACTCAAACTTTAAAATACATATATAAGATAAAAATAAGAAATATATATATTTAATTTTTAATATACTCATTTATATCTTTAGATATAATAATAATAATAAAATATATAATATATGTAAATCTACATTAAAAATCATGTTGGATGATATTTTCATTAGATAATATTTTCTCATGACATTTCCTCATGCATAAGCTGATTTCGCATGCCCCAATTGGGTAAGAATAGGATGGTTGCCATTCAAATTCAAAAAGAGTTTGAGTTTGAATGAACAAACTATCTTATCTCATCTAATCCCTCCATGCCTCCCTAGTGTTTGCAATCTATTTAATTGTGGAAATTTTAGGATGTGTGACATCTAAGAAAGCAACCCTCATCTATATGTGTGATCCCTCCCCATGCTGAGAAAAATATAGAAAAAAATTAGAGAGAAGAAAAATAGAGAGAGTAAGGGCACAGGGTTTGAGTGAAAGTGCTTCCCTAGAAATCTAATCCAGGGTTTGGCATGATATTTCGTAAGTTCTGATCCTCAAAACTTCACAAAATCTTTTGGAGAGCCTCCTCAACCTCTTCTCTACCTCTGCTGCTAATCCAGAGCATTCAAAGTATTGGAACAATCGGTACTGCTCTAATACCAATTATAGTGGAAACCTCTGATCTTTAACATGAACCTGAGAAGATCTTTGATGTTCTCTATGGTGGCAAATCACCGATCCATTAATCTGGATATGTGATGGGGCGCCTCCCTCCTTGGGCTTGAAGGAGGTGGCCCCCTTAGGGCGGCAACTCTAGATAGAAGAGAAAAGAGAGATTGAGGGAGAAAAGATTTGTATTCCAATACATAATGAAATCCTGATATAACCTATATATTTATACATAGCTATTAGGCCTGACCAAAATTTTTTTTGGCTAATCCAATACATGAAAGCACTCACCGAACCATGTACATATGTCTCACATGCTCTCATCCTCTGGATCTAGCCCCAACTCATACATGAGTTAGCCCCCTTAAGACCTTATTGGATCAAGCCTTAAGACCCCTTGGATTAATCCTAATCCAAGACCAAATAGAAAATCCAAATAGTTCTGTTTACCCCTATTAAGTTGGCTCTCTTAGAAGCCGAGCTGGCTTAACTGCGTCTCACCTGAATCCTATCTTCTGTCTGCCTAAGATAGCTAGCTCGACTGCGTCCCGAGCCAGTTCGATCTCAGCCCAAGCCGACTCGACTGCATATCCAAACCGGCTCACTTATGTGTCAGCCTCTTGTCTTGGCTGATTCTTCTTCTTATCTTTGATCCTTTGCTCCATCTTGTGTTCCAAATTTTTGGAGCACCTACCAAGCCCCTCAAGATCCTCAAGTTTGAACCTCAAGTTTGTGTAGGGCTACATGCTTCCTTCACCTAGGATAACTCCTATCCTAGTCCTAGGACTCACACCCATTCTAGTCTCCTGGAGCCAACATCCTGGCTCCTCCTGTGGCCTCCCATTGGGAGCACCACAAATTCTAATAATCTCTATCTTGGTGTCCCAAGCCATGGCAAATCTTTGACAATGCCTTCCTACACAATCCCGTTGTCGCTGTATACCTTGACAACCTCTTGTACAAACATCGCCTCCACTAATCTTCTTCAGCTGTTGTACACTCTTGAAGATCTTTGGGATGACCACCTCCACTGCTGAAGACCTTGATTTGTACCTATGGACCATCCTAAAAATTATGGGAATCCTTCTACTTGGCAGCTGCATCAATTATCTTAGACTTTCCTTAAGATCCTGCAGTATTTCTATACCGGCACTCGCGCATACCCTGACACGATCTTCTCAAAACTTCACTCATTCATCCACACATGCAGCTCTACCTTGAACTGTGCATCTCCGACATTGGTGCTAGGATATTGGTCCTCCTACACTCCTTCGTTCTGAACTGATATCACATCTCTCTCTATCTATCAAGCCACCTTTGCTCGGTGCTCCACCTGAAACCAAAGTCCCCCTGATGCCACAGAAGTCGACTCTATAATCGAGTCCCTAGAGGATAACCACTTAACACTATACTATTGAGCCTACCGCTACACTTTGGATACTGTTGCTACTCCTTTGGACCCTCCGCACTCTGCAGACCTACTCTGAAGCCATCTCAGATACGTCCACAACCTGCGAGAACCTCCGATATCCATAAGCTCATCCAACTCTTCTTCTTCAGTGATTGAACCCTAGAAAATTTCATCCTAGCAATTCTCCTCTTCTGCCCCAGCACCAACCATCGCTTTAGTTGAGCCCAAAGAAATATCCTGCATCTGAACTGTGACTCTCCCTGATGCTCCTGTAAAAGATACTTGATCCATGATACTCCCAGCTGCTAGATGCCCCTAGTTCTTTCTAAGACCCCCTTGGCTCTCCCTAAGACCTATTTCCAGTCTTCTTGAGATGCCCTTAACACTCTTTGCTGAGATACATCCCTCGACTACTGCACCATCGAGCCTCTCTCAGCCTCTATGCTTTCAGGAAAGCACTACTGCAGTACTCCAGCACTCCCTGCCTCATCTCTGCACCGCTTTACAGCCATTTAGTCCTAACCTACTGGATCTTCATGGATCATATATTTTCATCACCCCCAAGAGTTCGCAAATCTATGCTCTGGTCGAACTGCTGAATGCATCCCCGACTACTTTCCATCTTTATACAACCGAAGGACATATAGCCACTTCTTCAGCCTTCCCTCGACTATTATCCCTTGAAAAACTTCTCTTCATCTACCAAACAGTCCCACACTACCTATTTTTCTAGAGAACCCTATCACCCATCATACACTCTGATCTCTCCAACCAAGATCGATCAAAAAATCATATACCCAAACCTTCCACCTCGGGAAAAACCCTTTTCATTAATCTTCTCGGTCTCCACCTTCAATCCGCTACTCCCGATTAGCCAAACCATAGTAATAATAAAGGTAGATCTGAGACATACCATGGAATTCTCGTGCAGATTTTTTATTTTATCCTATATTACTTCTCCTTCTCCTCCATGCACCATCGAACTCTAATACCAAATATTGGGACAATCAGTACTGCTCAGATACCAATTATAGCAAAAACTCCTGATCATTAGCAAAAACTCAAATACCAATTGCTATATGAGTTTTTGCTATCTGAGACATACCAATTAGCATGGACTGCGCTCTTAGGCAGGCTGGCTCAGATACCAATCAGTACTGCTCAGATACCAATTGTATGGCAGCAGATCATCGATCCACCAATTTGGATATATGATGGGAAGCCTCCCCTTGGGCTTGAGAGTGGCGCCCCCCTTGGGGTGGAAACTCTAGAGAAAAGAGAGATTGAGAAAGAAAAGATCTGTATACCAATGCATAATGAAATCCTAATACAACCTATGTATTTATACATAGCTATGGGGTCCGATCAAAAACTTTCTTGGCTAACCCAATACATGAAAGTACTCACCGAGCCATGTACATATGTCTTACATGCTCTCATCCCCTAGATCTAGTCCCGACCCATACATGAGTTAGCTCTCTTAAGACCTTATTGGACCAGGCCTTAAGACCCCTTGGATTAATCCTAATCCAAGATCAAACAGAAAATTCAAATAGTTCTATTCACTCTCATTAAGCTGGCTCTCTTAGAAGTCAAGTCGACTCGACTGTGTCTCATTCAAACCCTATCTTCCACCTGCCTGAGATAGCCGACTCGATTGCGCTCTGAGCTGGCTCGACTATGCTCTGAATTGGCTCGATCTTAGCCCAAGTTGGCTCGATTGTGTATCCGAGCTGGCTCGCCTATGTGTCAGCCCCTTGTCTTGACTGATTCTTCTCATTGACTTTGATCCTTTGCTCCACCTTATGTCTTAGGTTTTTGGAGCACCTACCAAGCCCCTTAAGATCCTCACACCTGAACCTCAGGTCCGTGCAGGGCTACATGCTGCCTTCACTTAGGACAACTTTTGTCTTAGTCCTAGGACTCACACCCATTCTAGTCTTCCAGAGCCAACACCCTGGCTCTTCCTATGGCCTTCCAAGGCTTGGGAGCACCATAAATTCTAACACAAAAATTCAGTGGAGGAAGATCAAAGTTGTTCGATCTGATTTAGTTGTCAATAGAATCTATAATCGAGCTAGCACTCGAGAGGAGCCGATCGGGATCAGGGCCTTGTGTGGATGATCCATGGAGGCTTGACATGTTGTGCGGCTACATCACGATGATCAGACCTCTTCGATGGTGATTCAGTTGCGGAGATTGACTACCCACATAAAGGTGACATTTTTTGAACACATAAAGTAGTAAAATAATTTTACTGCTGATTGCTATTTTATTTTTAGATTCATTGCATATATGTCACATTAGATCTTGGTTTTGTAGGATTTATAGATCTAATCTATAATTCTTAAAAATTTAATTAGATTAATTTTAATTTTACTGCATTTAATTTTTAAAGAAGTTTCGAAAGTAGAGCTAGAAATCCTATATGCATCCCATCAGTATGCCCTTGACCTTAGTTTTAAAGCATCAAATAATCAAGCCGAATATGAAGCATTGTTAACTAGCTTGAAAATTGCCAAAAAGCTTGATGTTAATAATTTGAAGGTTTTCACCAACTCATAGCTAATAACTAGACAAGTCAAGGGTGAATATGAAGCCTAAGACCCAACTATGGTAAAATATCTTTAGAAAGTAAAAAATCTCATACTGACTTTCAAATGTTTTGGAATCTCCTACATTTCGAGAAAAGAAAACATTCGAGCCGAATCACTCACTCGACTTGCAACCACTTCCTCCAATCTTTTTGATCGAATGTTCATCGAATATCTTGAACAGCTGAGTATTGATAAAATTGATGAAGTGCTACAAATAAATGATGAACTAAGTTAGATGGATCTAATCATTCGATATCTTACCAACAGAATCTTGCCTTAAGATTCTTCAAAGGCCAAACACCTAAGATGGACTGCTTCACAATATGTCTTGATGAGCGGACGTCTCTACAAGAGAACGTTTTCACTTTCATTACTCAAATGTTTAGAACCAATCGATGCCAACTATGCTCTTCGAGAGATCTATAAAAGGATTCATGGAAATCACTTGGGGGTGTAAGTCATTAGCCTATAAAGTTCTACGATGGGGATGCTATTGGCCCATCATGAAGAAAGACGAAGCTGACCTTGTTCGGAGGTGTGAACCATGTCAGAGATATGCTAACATCCAACACCAACTAGCCAATTAGCTAACATCAATCACCGCACTATGGCCATTCGCACAATGGGGAATAGATATTCTTGGCCTATTTCCTCCTATGTTTGGTCAAAAAAAAATTTTGATGGTCGCCACAAATTGTTTTACCAAATGGATGAAAGCCAAACCCCTGGTGTAGATTATTGAAAGCAAGATGGAAGACTTCATTCAAAAATCAATCATATTCAAATTCAGGTTGCTACACCCCATAATTATCGATAATGATCGTCAATTTGACAACCAAAATTTTAGAGAATTTTATGCAAAATTCCATATCACGCACAATCTTACTTCGATCAGCCATCCTTAATCCAACGATGAAGTGGAAGCCACGAATTGAATGATCCTATATGGATTAAAGACTCAACTAAATGAATCAAAAGGCCTCTGGGTAGAAGAACTATATTTGGTCCTATAGGCATATTAGATAACTCCACACATTCCAACGAGAGAATTGCCATTTAACTTGGCATATAGAACTGAAGTGGTGATCCTAGTAGAAATCAGTTTACCATCAATGAGAGTCAAGCATTATGTGGAACCAAGCAACTCTGAATCTCGAAGAGCTGACTTTGATCTACTCCCTAAAGTTTAGTGATAGGCCCAAGTTCAAATGGCTATATACTGACAAAGAGTCATTCAATATTACAATACAAGGGTCAAGCCAAAGGCATTTCTTCCTAGAGACTTGGTCCTAAAAAAGGTAGAAATCTCAAAATCTTTAGATCAAGGAAAATTATCTCTAGATTGAGAAGGGCCGTATAGAGTGACCAAAATCCTTTGTCCATGTGCATACCTACTAGAGACTCTCGATGGAGCAACTATCCCACCAACATGGAATGTGGATAATTTAAAAATGTATTATCAAAGAAGTTGTCTAAGTGCTACTATATTTTCAACGAAATGATTGGACTTCAACATTTCTTTAGTAAGTTGATTAAATAATGTTTGACCGACAACATGTCATTCGAGATGACTTTCGATCGACAAGCGGTCAAACAAGTAAAATAGCCAACCGACAGTCAATCAACAAGTGCTAATTCTATGTATTACAGACTTATCATTGGATGATATCCTCCATCGACTTACAATCAGATATCTGAAAATAGACCAACTTACAATCGAACGAGCCGACTCTTCAATTTTGATTGAGTAGAAAATTATGCCGACTCAGCTGTGACTGAGCGGAACATCTTGCCGACTTAGCCTCGATTGAGCAGAATACTATGCCGACTCAACCAAGGTTGAGAGAAATTTTATGCCCATATTATTTAGACTCAGTGAGAAGTATACCAACTTGACCTCAGTTAGTCGAAGGATATTTAGCTAATCCCCATTTATCAAATATATAAGAACTCCATGCCTAGACTCTAGTCAATTGAAATCCAATTAGATGGTGAGTTCTACGATTATCTTTACTACAATTTGATATTTGGTAGGTAGATTGGAAATCGGTTACCGATTCAAATTAATGATACTTTAATACTTAGAAATTTTAACACTAAAGAAGCTTGATACTTAGAAAATTTTCTTCTTCATTCATACTTGAAACTATTACAAAATTTGGCCAAGGCTGAGTTACAAGATTGGATTTTTACCCAATAACAAAAATAAAGAAAAAGAAATCTACTATATTCATGCCGATCAATAATTGGCATCTTCTATTGCTACCGACTCTATGATGGTTGGTACTAGAGTGAGTTCTCCAAAAGTTGGGGGAGGTTCTGAGGCAGCTTCTCCAAAAGTTGGGACAGGCTCTGTAGCAGCCAATGCTTCTTTAGTCAGAGCAGCAACAACTTCAGTTGACTCATTATTGGACTTTGATATAACGATACGGCTAAAATCCAGATTCAGATAAATCTTATCGATCGCATCCCTACCATCTTCATATCTGATCCAATAAGATATGTAGCCACCCTCAAGGATCTCATTCTTAAAGTCCTCTAAATTTTGATATTCTTCGATGGCCTATTCTCCCACCCGACTAAGAGCTGCCTGAGCTGATTTTGCTTCTTCTTTAGCATGCACCAACTCTAATTTAGAAGATTGAAGCTTCTTCTATTCCTTTCCTAATTCTTTGATGCAACTATCATGCTCCTTTCGAAGCTGACTGACATCATGTCTCTTCTTTCAAATTTGAGACTCTTGAGTCTTAATA
Organism: Cocos nucifera; assembly: GCA_006176705.1. NCBI lineage: Eukaryota > Viridiplantae > Streptophyta > Magnoliopsida > Arecales > Arecaceae > Cocos > Cocos nucifera. The sequence continues at coordinate 23,609 of QRFJ01006580.1, forward strand.
ATCCATTCAGCTGACTCTAGCTTAGTACGTGTCGACTCTAGCTTAATAAATGCCAACTCTAAGTTGGCATGAGCTGACTCTAAATTGGAATGGGTCGATTCTAATTCAACCTTCAATTGGGAGACTTTTTTTATTTATTTCTTCTCCCACTCCACCACCTCCTTCTCTCAGTTAGCTATGATTTAAAGGCATTCGAGGGTAGCTTTCTTCTCTATTTTGGCAACTATGACTTTGTCGGACCAAGCCTGACACAAGTCACCAAATGCTCGATATCCCTTCTCCAGTGCTGACATATCGTGCGCTAACTAAATAGAAGAAAAATATTATTAGATATGTGTGCCCTAGAAGCTAGAATTGGCTGACACTTGTAATATACTTCTAGGAGCAAAATTATAATTTTGACTATAAATAATAAAATGAGTTATTTTCTATCACAAATGTATATTTAGTGTCTATGATACATCTCTTGAGTTAATGATAATGATAATTCTTATTTTCAAGAGTTGAAAATTTAAGACAAAAATTTTCATTATTAACTTATAAAATGCTCCTGACCATAGAATCATCATGAGGATGGTGATTAATTCGAAAGATTGGTGTACAATTGCTTCTTTGTAGTAGATGAATCTTAAGTCTATGGTGTAGAGACACTAAAGTGAGAGTACAGATACTCATTAGAGAACGAGGGCACTGAGCGTGACCACCTCGAGCAGTCATAAGAAAGTCTACCTTCTCATCGATGACTAACTCGAAGTTGTAGTGGTGTGTGGTTCTTTGACCTGAGGTGCATCGGCAGTTCACCTTGAGGGTGTTAAAGTTTGACTACATCATGACTCGATCTCCTAGCCATTCGAAACTCTGAGATGTATGTTGGCTATAGTATGTTCATTATAGGAATTGGATTGCACCAAGAGGAAATCTATCTATCTCGATGGATGAGGAGCAGTCCTATGATGATCATAAGAATCAAGTCCATATGCCCATGGCCATGATAGAGTGAAATAATAGAAAGAATTTCTATTAAGGTTTTCATATCGAACTTAAATCGAATGATTAAATCATATGATAAAAATTAGGATTTGATGAGTTCACCTTAACCCTAATCTGATCGGGGCTCAAGATAGAAGAACTTAATCACACAAGTAGCTGCACCAAGAGGTTCGTTTTCAATTTTGATGGATTATCATCATATACTGCTAGGTGTCACTAGTGAATTTTGAAAGCAATTAGAATGATTTAGATGATCGATCATTCTAGTTGTCTGAATCAGAAGAGTTCTGATCCATCGAAAGGAGTTTCGATGATGTCGATGATGGAGATCATGATATATCCCATTACCATATAGAACTAAATCTAATTAGATCACACAAATAAGGGTTTGGATTTAAATATCATCAATTAAACTAATCCAGTTTAATTGATTTGAATTAGATTCAATTAGATTCAAAAAAATTATACTAGCATATAATTGAACTTAACGTTCTTCTTTTATTATCATTAAAAGTTATCTCGACTGAGCCAAATGAGTTTGTGCTCACTCAGGTACCTTTACTTTATTTAACTAGAGCTTGTCTAGGTCAGAAAAGGATTATTTTAATTTATGAGATAAATTTAAGATAACACCTATCATTTTTCTTCACCTACTAATTCTTGTCCTTTGACTTTGGTCAAACGTTAACCTTTGACCCTTGGATATCTATCCATGTGTCATGCACTTATTGAAGAGTAGATAGGGGCTTGTTGCCTTATTAGAAATTGAAAAGGTGGGGTGCATGCCTAGGGAGGCATGCGCCCATGGATAGGGATGCTTGGAGTCCCATACGGATGGGACTCCAGGTTGCTTCTTGGATTCTACTTAGGTGACCCCTAGCTATAGACTTTGATCAGTCTTAGGCACCATCTAAGAATGAATTAATGGGGCTCTCATCTGATTGGATCAGGTGATGTCATTTCATCAATTAGATTTAGATCTGATTGCATGAAGCAATGTGATTGGTCGGGATGATGTGGCACTGCATGGTGCAATAGGGTCTATATAAATCCTATCTACACCCTACTTTCATAGAGTTCTCTCCTAGCCATGCCCCAAGGCTACCCCTCTCCCTCTATGCCATCTTTTGATCCTCTCTCTCCTCTCGACACCCAAAGCAAGTTGGGCTCCAGTTTGGTGCAATCCAGCCAAGAAAAAGCTGACAAGAAAGGAAGAAGGCAGCACTGCTGCAGAGACGACTACTGATCTTTAGAAGAAGTTTTGAAGATCCTCCAAATCAGATCTAGATCTAATTTTTAGAAAGATGATAAAAAAGAAGAAGATCTCTAGATTTAGTTTGAGTGGATATCGATAGAGGTCAGGCACTTGCATGGCTACATTCAGAATCTCAGGCAATCAGCAGTATCATCAAAGGATAATCGGATTACCCAACATCAAGGTACAAATTAAATTAAATTAAATTTATTTTTATTTTATTTATTAGATATATAAAATTAGATTTAAAATATTTTAGATCTAATCTAGATACATGAGAAAAAATTTTGAAATATCTCTCTTGACCCGATCAGATCTGAACGAACCTGATCCAAAAAATCAGGATTTTACCTTCAATTGATATCAGAGCCAGGTTCTCTAAATTGCTTAGATCTAATTTTTATTTATTTTTGATCTAAAAATTAGGTAATTTTAGATGTCACATGAGATGTGATTAGATCTAAAATTAAAAAAATTAAAATTAAATAATATAGATCTAAGTTCTATAATATGCATGACTAATTGTAAAATAGAATAATTTTATACATAGTCTTGCATGATCATGATTTATTTTGATTAAATTATAATTTTAGATTTATTTATTTTATATTTTTTAATGATTATAAATATTATAATAAGATCTAAAAAATAAAAAATAAAATTATTTAATTTTTAGATCATATGAGATATGATGCATCCATGTTTAGACTAGTTGTAGAATAGTTCTACATAATTATCTAGATTAAAATTTATTTTGATGTAATCAATTTAAATCTAATTTTTTAGATAATTATGAGATAATTTAGATCTGAAAAATAAGCATGATATGATACATAAGATGTATGCAAAACATGTATCAAGTTAGATCAATTTTTATATATGAGATATATGATATAGATTTAACTAGTTTTGTAGATTTATATTTCTAATTAAGGCATCCCCCTTGGCCGTCCGACCATAAGAATAAAGTAGGATTTAAATATCCTCTTCTCCTATTCAATGGGATATTCTTATGATGTGTAGGGGTGCTGTGCATTCATTTTTAATCAAAAATCAAAAACTTATTTTTTGCAAAATCTTAGATTCTGAAATCATAGGGTTTTATTTACATGTTTTGTTTGAGAACCCTAAACTTAATTAAGAATTAAGATTATGAAATATATGTTAGGTCTAAAATTAAAAATTTTAGATCTAATATATATTCATAAAATTGAGTTCGGGTTTGGATAGCTCAATTAGGTCTAAGTGGTTGATCAAACTGAATCAAGAGTTGGTTAGATGGGATCAACAATGCTTAAATTAATCAGCCTAATAGGATTAAGTCTGTGTCAAGATCGAGTCATGTGAGTAATCGATCAAGCTAAGAGCTAATTAGGCTCAGTAGTTAGAGTCTGGATTGTAGGCTAACCTGATTGGTTCTAGCTCAATAATTTGATATCTAAGATAAGTTTGGCAGATACGATCGACTAATTTTTAATTGAGAGCTACTCGACTCGAATGCTTTCTTGTCGAGTTAATGGCATATCTCTTCCATTGGTCTCACTTATCTGGCCATGTTTGTTGGCTCAGTTTTGATCTGAGATGGTCAATAATCCAAGCTAATCCATGCCACTAGGTTAGTCATGATGGTTATGACTATGTCAAGTCTAGTTTAATGAGATCTAAATCAAATCTTCCTAAGAAAAAATTAAGTCTAAGGTCTTTCATCATTATAGATGTGCGGGCCCCTGCAGGGGTTGATTATTCTCGGTTGGTTACAGTGGTTCAATTACACCAAAAAGATACAATCATATCTATTAGGCATTGGATGCTATAGACTGGATGATGAATTGGGCTCAATATTTCGAATACGGTGAGAAACTTAATTAGAAATTAATCTGTGCAAATGGTGGGTCTGACTTAACTAAGGAGTGGATCAATATTCTGGGCATGATGAGATTCATGAATTAGAGATCAAGTTTGGGTGCACCATGATTAGAAAATTATTGAACAAGGGTTATTCACTCATTGGCAAACCCATCACCAATAACTATTAGGTAAGGTGGTGAGTTAGTTAGTGGGACCGCACCACCTACTAGAAATCATTAATCATGGAGATTTTTGCATCTCTACAGAAAGAGTGTAGGAATCCAAGAAAATAGTGGAAGCTAATTTATTTAAAAATAAAATCTCTAAATAAATTAGTTAAGTCTTAATTACAATATCTAACTAGAAACTTTGACTCTCTATAAGAAAATATCTGCATCCAACCCACTAGCACGAATCCTAGACACCCATAGACTGACCATACCCAATTACAAGGATTGGCTCTAGAACTTTAAAATTATTTTGAATTTTGAAAAGTTAACTCATGTGCTGGACCAGGACTCTCCCACCATACCAGCTCGTCCATCCACTGAACAGAGAGCGCCTCTTGAAAAGTGGACGGACGAAGATAACAAGGCCAGATATTACATGTTGGGCTCGATGTCTGATAAACTTCAGTGCCAACATGAAGATATCAGGACTGCTCACCAAATGTTGGCTCACCTACAACAGATGTTTGGTGAACAGGGTTGCGCAGCCAAGTATCAAGTCACTAAACGACTATTCAAGGCTAAGATGCGTGATGGACAGTCAGTTAAGATCATTGTCTGATGATGATCAAGGATTTAGAAGAGCTTGAGAAGCTCAGAGTGAAGTTAAACTTGAATCTGCAGAATGACATAATTCTATAATCTTTGACTGATGCATATGGGCAGTTCATCATGAACTACCATGCATAAACTTTAAAATTTCTTGGCCGAACTTTTGAACATGCTGGTTACAGCTGAGCTTTCTATGAAAGATTCTAAAGGCTCAGTGCTTGCTATTGAACGGACTTCTTTCAAGAAAAAATCTTTTGAAAAGAAGAAGAAGTCTGTGAAAAAGCAAAAGGTGGAAGGAGGAAAGAAGAAAAGGTAGAGCTGAAGAAGAAGGTCGCTGACAAAGAAAAGTATTTCCATTACAACAATAATGGCTATAGAAGCGGAACTGCCCTACATACCTGGCCACCCTGAAGAGTAAGAAGGTAGGTCCTTCTGGAGGTATGCTCATTATTGAGTCTAACCTTATGATTTCTTCTGCATCCAGTTGGATGCTTGACTTTGGTTCTAGTGCTCATTTGTGCACTTTCATGCAGGGTCTTGAGGATAGCAGGAGACTGAGGGATGGTGAAATGATCCTGTGCATCGAAAATGGAGCAAGAGTTACTGCCATGGCCATGGGAACATACCCTTTTCAACTACCATCTGGTTTAGACTTAGTGTTAAAAGACTATTATTATGTGCCTACAGCAAGCAGGAATTTGATTTCTGTTTCTTATCTTGCATTAGAAGGCTATGTAATTAGTTTTCTTAAGGACCATTGTAACATTCTTTATGAAAGAAATAAAATTGCAAGTGGTTTTCTTATTAATGATCGTTATCAGTTACATATTGATATATCTATTTTTAATATCGAGCAAAATATAAATACCATGAAATGACCTAGGGATAGTCCAAATGATAGGTATCTATGGCACTTAAGACTAGGTCATATAGTAGAAGATAGGGTTAACAAATTGAAAAAAACTAGGCTATTGAGTCCATTGACTTTCGAGTCATATTCAATTTGTGAATCTTGTCTTCATGGCAAAATGACTAAACTCCCTTTTGAAGGACATGGAAAAAGGGCTATGGATCTTCTTGCCTTAGTACATACTGATGTGTGTGGCCCATTTGATGTGTCGGCTAAAGGCAACTTTGTCTACTTCATAACCTTTATCGATGATTTATCTAGGTATGGATATATGTATCTTATGAGATACAAGTCCGAAGCTTTTAAAAAGTTTAAGGAATTCAGACATGAAGTAGAAAAGTAAATAGAAAAACTCATTAAGATTTTTTGATCAGATCGAGGAGGTGAATATCTTAGTCGAAAATTCCTAGACTATCTCAAACAAAATGAAATAGTCTCTCAATGGACTCCACCTGGAACACCTCAACTCAACGAGATCTCAGAACGGAGGAATCGGATCCTATTAGATATAGTTCGATCCATGATGAGCTTCATAGACCTCCTTGATTATCTTTAGAGATACTGTTTGTTAACTATAATATACTTACTGAATAGGATTTCTTCTAAAACTGTTTCTATTACACTGTATGAGATATGGCATAGTAAGAAATCCAGTCTGAGTCATCTCAAAATTTGGGGTTGTCCGACTCATGTCAAAAGACAATAAGCAGACAAGTTAGACTTTAGGTCCTTTAGAGCTTGATTTATAGGATATCCTAAAGAGTCATTAGGATATTATTACTATATTCTAGAAGATCATAATGTGATTATGAGTCGACATGCCATCTTTCTTCAATAATAGTTTATTCAAGATAGCGGCATTGAAAAGCAGATCAAGCTCGATGAGAAAGTCTCATAAGAGCAACGAGCTAAGGACCAAATAGAACCAAATTAGGTTAAGCCAATCCAATCACTACCTCCTCCACCTCATAGATCGGAAAGGATTTTTCATCCTCCTGAGAGATACTTAGTACTATTTTAGAGTACATAGAGAAAATATTCCTCGTAGGCAATGGGGTTCATGGTGGTGATCCCAAAATCTATAATGAGGTGATATCGGATATCAACTCCTAGAAATGGTTAGAGGCAATGAAGTCAGAAATTGACTCGATACACTCAAACCAAGTCTGGACCTTGGCAGATCCACCAGAAGGTATAGTACCTGTTGGATGTAAATGAATTTACAAGGGAAAGATTGGTGCAGATGAAAATGTGGAGATATTCGAAGCTAGATTAGTGGTAAAAGATTATAGTCAGTACGAAGGCATTGACTATTAGGATACCTTTTCATCAGTAGCTATGCTTAAATCCATCCGCATATTACTTACTATTGCAGCCTATTTTGATATGAAATATGGCAAATGAACGTGAAAATGATATTCTTAAAAGGATATCTTGAGGAAGATATCTATATAGAATAGCCGCTAGGTTTCACATCCTATGATAATGATCACAAGGTATGCAAACTACAAAGATCCATATATGGACTTAAGCAAGCATCTCGGAGCTGGAATACTCGTTTTAATGATGTGATCAAATTATTTGATTTCATCAAAAATGAAGAGAAGTCATGTATCTTTAAAAAGGTTAGTGGGAGCGCTGTTATCTTTCTCGTATTGTACGTAGATGACATTCTTCTTATTGGGAATGATATTTTCATGTTGACCACAGTTAAAATATAGTTATCTAAGGAATTCTCCATGAAAGGCCTAGGAGAAGCATCCTTTATTTTAGGAATTAAGGTCTATAGAGATAGACCGAATAGGATGCTAGGACTATTACAGAAGATGTACATAGAGGAAGTGCTAAAGAGGTTTAGCATGAAAAACTCTAAGAGGAGTTTGGTATCCTTCAGACATGGCATTCATCTTTCCAAAAAGATGTGCCCTAGCACATCTGAGTAAATAGAATGCATGAGCAGATCCCTTATGCTTCAGCAATAGGGAGCCTCATGTATGCCATGTTATGTACACGACCTGATATAGCCCATGCTGTGAGTGTCACGAGTAGATTGTTAGATATATGTGCCCTAAAAGCCAGAATTGGCTGACACTTGTCATACACTTCTAGGGATAAAATTGAAATTTTAACTAAAATCAATAAAATGGGTTATTTTCTATCACATATGTATATTTAGTATCTGTGATACATCCTTTGAGTTAATGGTAATGATAATTCATATTTTCAAGAGTTAAAAATTTAAGACATGAATAATTATTATTAACTTATAAAATGCTCCCAACCATAGGATCATCACGAGGATGGTGATTGATCCGAAAGGTTGGTGTACAATTGCTTCTCTTTAGTAGATGAGTCTTGAGTCTATGATGTGGAGACACTGGAGTGAGAGTACAAATACTCGTTAGAGAATGAGGGCACTGAGCGTGACCACCTCGAGTAGTCATTAGAAAGTCTACCTTCTCGTCAATGACTGACTCGATGCTGTAGTGGTGTGTCTGGTTCTTTGACCTGAGATGCATCGACAGTTCACCTTGAGGGTGTTATAGTTTGACTACACCATTACTCGGTCTCCTAGCCATATGGAAATCCTGAGGTGTATGTTGGCTATAGCATGTTCATTGTAGGAACTGGATGCATCAAGATGGAATCTATCTACCTCGGTGGTAGAGGAGCAGCCCTATGATGATCATGAGAATCAAGTCCAGAAGCCCATGGCCATGGTAGAGTGAAATAATAGAAAGAGTTTCTATTTAGGTTTTCACATTGGACTTGAATCGAATGATTACATCATATGACAGAGACTAGGGTTTGACGAGTTCACCTTAACCCTAATCTGATCGAGGCTCAAGATAGAAGAACTTAATCACACAGGTAGCTGCACCAAGAGGTTTGCATTTAGCTCTGATGGGTTGCCACCATATACTGCTAGGTGTCACTGGTGGATTTTGGGAGCAATTAGAATGATTTAGATGATCGATCATTCTAGCTGTTCGAATCAGAAGAGTTCTGATCCATCGAAAGGAGTTTCGATGATGTCGATGATAGAGATCATGACATATCCCATTACCATACAGAACTGAACCTAACTGGGTCACACAAACAAGGGTTTGAATCTGGTGATCATCAATTGAACTGATCCAGTTCAATTGATCTGAATGAGATTCAATTAGGTTCAAGAAAATCGTGCTAGCACTCGATTGAACCTAATATTCTTCTTTTACTATCATAAATAGTTGTCCTAATTGAGCCAAAGAAGTTTATGTTCATTCAGAGGCCTTCACTTGGTCTGACTGAAATCTATCCAGGTCAAAAAAAGGGTTGTCTTATTTTGTAAGATAATACCTACCATTTTTGGTCACCTGCCATTTCTCGTCCTTTGACTTTGGTCAAAAGTTGACCTTTGATTGGTCAAACATTGACCATTGACACTTTGACTTCTATCCACATGTCATGCACCTATTGGAGAGCTGGTGGGGGCCTGTCCCCCTTCTAGAACCTGGCAAGGAGGAGGGTGCACACCACCCTTGGCGTGTGCCCAAGCTGGAGGCGCCTAGGTGTCCCTATTGGATAGGGACTCTATCTTCTTTTTGGATTCCGATTAGAGTTCTCCTAAGAACCAAGTTTGATTGGTCTTAGATGCCATCTAAGAAAGAATCCAAGGGACTCTATTTCCATCAATCAGATTTAGATCTGATTTCACAAAGGATTATGATTGGTTGGGAAGAAGAGGAGTTGGATCACGCTTAGTCTATAAATAAGACCCTACGCCCAACTCAAATTATGATTGGAAAGGGAATTGAGATTTCCATGCTCCAAGGCTGCCTCTCCTCTCCTCCATGCTAAAGCATCTTCTCCCTCTCCTTTCCATGTCCAAAAGTGTTTTGGGTTCTTGGTTGGTGCAATCGAGATGAGAGAAAGGCAACTGAAAGCTAGAAGGCTACGCTGCTGCAAAGGACAACTACTGATCTTCGAAAGAAGTTTTGATAATCCTCCAGATCAGATCCAGATCTGATTTTTGGAGACATGATAGAGAAGAAGAGGATCTTCAGATCCAGCTCGAGTGGATACTGATAGAGGCCAGGCACTTGCATGGCTAGATCTAGAACCTTCCGCTGCTTACAGGATCATCAACGGATAATAGGATTATCCACTTCAAGATAAATTAAATTTGATTTAATTTATCTAAATTTATTTTAATTACTAAAATAATAAGAATCAGATCTGAATGAATCTGATCCAAGAAATCAGGATTTTTCTTCAATTAGTATCAAAGCCAAGGTTCTAAAAGTGTTTAGATCTGATTTTAAATTTATTCTAATCAGAAAATAAGTAATTTCAGATGTCACATGAGATGTGATCAGATCTAAAATTAAAAAAAATTAAAATTAAATGATTTGGATCTAAGATTAGAAAATATGCATGACTAGTTCTAAAATAGAATAGTTCTATAGAATAGTCTTGTATATTTTTAATTTAATTTGATTAAATCATATTTTAGATCTATTTATTTACTATTTTTTGATATTATAATTATTATAATAATATCTAAAAAATAGTAAATAAAAATTATTTAATTTTAAACATCATATGAGATATGATTGATGCATGTCTAGACTAGTTGTAGAATAGTTCTACATAAGTTATCTAGATTAGAAGTTTATTTTGATTAAGATCAATTTAAATCTAATTTTTTAGATTATTATGAGATAATTTAGATCTGAAAATATGCATGATTCGATACATGAGATGTATGCAAAATATGCCATGATTAGATCTAATTTGTATATGAGATATATGATATAGATCTAAAATTATTTTGTAGTATTACATGTTCCTGATTAAGGCGTTCCTCTTGGCCGTCCGGTCATAAGAATGAAGAAAGGTTTAAAGGCCCTCTCCTTCCCATTCCGATGGGGTGTTCTTATGACGTGTAGGGGTGCTGCACGTTCGTCCTTAATCAGAAACCCAAAACTTACTTTCTGCAAAATCCTAGATCCTGAAACCCTAGGATTTATTGTGCATATTTTGTTTATGAACCCTACTTAATTAAGAATTAAGATTATGGAATATTAATTAGGTCTAAAATTGAGAATTTTCAGATCTAAGACATATTCATAATACTGGGTTCGGGCTTGGGTAGCTCAATTAGGTCTAAGCGGTTGATCAAACCGAATCAAGAGTTGGTTAGATGGGATCAACAATGCTTAAATTGACCAGCCTAATAGGATTAAGTCTGGGTCAAGATCGAGTCACGATCAAGCAAGACCTAATTAGGCTCAGAGGTTAGAGTCTGGATTGTAGGCTAACCCAATTGGTTCTGGCTCAATAATTTGGTGTCTAAGGTAAGTTTGGCACATATGACCGACTGGTTTTTAATTGGAAGCTACTCGATCTGAATGCGTTCTTGTAGGTAAGTTTGGCACATACGACCGACTGATTTTTAATTGGAAGCTACTCGATCTGAATGCGTTCTTGTACGAGTTAATGGCATATCCCTTCCATCGATCTCACTTACCTGGCCATATCTGTTGACACAGTTCTGATCTGAGGTGGTCAATAATCCGAGCTAACCCATGCCACTAGGTTAGTCATAATTGTTATGACTATGACAAGTCTAGTTTAATGAGACCTGAATCAATTCTTCCTAAGAAAAGATTAAGTCTGAGGTCTTCCACCATTGTAGATGTGCGGGCCCTTTCCGGGTTGATTGTTCTCGGCTGGATACAGTGGCTCAGTTGCACCGAAAAGATGCAACCATGTCTATTAGGCATTGGATGCTATGGGCTGGAGGATGAGTTGGGCTCAATATTCTGGATACGGTGAGAGACTCAATTAGGAATCCAGTCTATGCAAATGGTGGGTCTGACTTAACTAAGGAGTGGATCAATATTTTGGATACGGTGAGATTCATGAATTAGAGACCAAGTTTGGGTGCACCATGATTAGAGAATCATTGAACAAGAGTTGTTCACTCATTGGCTAACCCATCACCAATAACTGTTAGGTGAGGTGATGAGTCAGTTGGTGAGACCGCACCACCCACTAGAAATCATTAATCATGGAGATTTTTCGCATCTCTACAGAGGGAGTGTAGGGATCCAAGAAAATAGTGGGAGCTAATTTGTTTAAAAATAAAATTTCTAAACAAATTGGTCAAGTCATAATTATAGTATCTAACTAGAATCTTTGACTCTCTACGAAAAATGTCTGTATCCAACCCATTGGCACGTATCCTGGACACACATAGACTGATCGAACCCAATTATAAAGATTGGCTCAGGAACTATAAAATTATTTTGGAGTTCCAAGAAGTTAACCCATGTATTGGATCAGGACCCTCCCACCTTACCAGCCCGTCCATCCACTGAACAGAGAGTGTCTCTGAAAAAATGGATAGACGAAGATAATAAGGCCAGATATTACATGTTGGGCTCGATGTCTGATGAGCTCCAGCACCAACATGAAGATATCGGGACTGCTCGCCAAATGTTGGCTCACCTGCAGGAGATGTTTGGTGAACAGAGTCGCGCAGCCAAAGTATCAAGTCACGAAATGACTTTTTAAGGCTAAGATGCGTGATGGGCAGTCAGTCCAAGATCACTGTCTGATGATGATCAAGGACATGGAAGAGCTTGAGAAGCTCGGTGTGAAGTTAGACTTGGATCTGCAGAACGATATTATTCTGCAATCCTTGACTGATGCATATGGGCAATTCATCATGAATTACCACATGCATAAACTTCAAAATTTCTTGGCCGAATTAATGAATATGCTGGTTCACCGCTGAGCTTTCTATGAAAGGTTCTAAAGGCTCAGTTCTTGCTATGGAACGGACTTCTTCCAAAAGAAAGTCTTATGGAAAGAAAAAGAAGTCTGTGAAAAAGCAGAAGGTGGAAGGAGCAAAGAAGAAGAAGGCAGAGCCGAAGAAAAAGGCCGATGTCAAAAGAAAGTGTTTCCATTGCAACAGCGACGGCCATTGGAAGCGGAACTGCCCTACTTACCTGGCCACCCTGAAGAACAAGAAGGAAGGTCCTTCTGGAGGTATGCTCGTTATTGAGTCTAACCTTACGGTTTCTTCTGCATCCAGTTGGGTGCTTGACTCTGGTTCTAGTGCTCATCTGTGCACTTCCATGCAGGGTCTTGAGGATAGCAGGAGGCTGAGGGATGGAGACATGATCCTACGCATCGGTAATGGAGCAAGAGTTGCTGCAGTGGTGGTGGGAACATACCCTCTTCGATTACCATCTGGTTTAGACTTAGTTTTGAAAGACTGTTATTATGTGCCTGCAGCTAGCAGGAATTTGATTTCTGTTTCATGCTTAGCACTAGAAGGCTATGTGATTACCTTCTTTAAGGACCATTGTAACATTCTTTATGAAAGAAATAAAATTGCAAATGGTTTCCTTATTAATGGTCTTTATCAGCTACATATTGATGTACCTATTCTAACTATCGAGCAAAACGTGAATGCCAAACGACCTAGGGATAGTCCAAATGATAGATATCTATGGCACCTGAGATTAGGTCATATAGCAGAAGATAGGATCAACAAATTGGAGAAAAATGGGCTATTGAGTCCATTGACTTTCGAGTCATATCCAACTTGTGAATCTTGTCTTCAAGGCAAAATGACTAAACTCCCTTTTGTTGGACATGGGGAAAGGGCCACAGATCTCCTTGCCCTAGTACATACTGATGTGTGCGGCCCATTTGATGTGCCGGCTAGAGGCAATTTTGTCTACTTCATTATCTTTACCGATGATCTGTCTAGGTATGGGTATGTGTATCTTATGAGACACAAGTCTGAAGCTTTTGAAAAGTTCAAAGAATTCAGACATGAAGTAGAAAAATAAACTGAAAAACCCATTAAGGTTCTTCGATCAGATCGAGGAGGTGAATACCTTAGCCAAGAATTCCTAGACTATCTCAAGGAAAATGGCATAGTCTCTCAATGGACTCCACCAGGAACACCTCAACTCAACGGGAGTTTCAGAATGGAGAAATCGGACTCTATTGGATATGGTTCCGATCCATGATGAGCTTCACAGACCTTCCTGATTTTCTTTGGGGACATTCATTGTTAACTTCAATTTATCTACTGAATAGGGTTCCCTCTAAAACCGTTCCTACCACACCGTATGAGATATGGCATGGTAAGAAACCAAGTCTGAGTCATCTCAGAATTTGGGGTTGTCCGGCTCATGTCAAAAGACAACAAGCGGACAAGTTAGAGTTTAGGTCCTTTCAGAGCTCGATTCATAGGATATCCTAAAGAGTCATTAGGATACTATTTCTACATTCCAGAAGACCACAATGTGATTGTGAGTCGACATGCCATCTTTCTTGAAAAATAGTTTATTCAAGATAGCGGCATTGGAAAGCAGATTAAGCTTGATGAGAAAGTCTCACAAGTACAACGAGCTAAGGACCAATTGGAACCAAATCAGGTTGAGCCAATAAGAACACTACCTCCTCCACCTCGTAGATCGGAAAAGAGTTTTCCATCCCCCTGAAAGATACTTAGGTATTATTTCAGAGGAAGTAGAGAAAATGTTCCTCGTAGGTAATGGTGCTCATGGTGATGATCCCAAAACCTACAATGAGGCGATATCAGATATCGACTCCGAGAAATGGCTAGAGGCAATGCAGTCAGAAATTGACTCGATGCACTCAAACCAAGTCTGGACCTTGGTAGATCCACCAGAAGGTATAGTACCTATTGGGTGTAAATGGATCTTCAAGAGAAAGATTGGTGCAGATGGGAATGTGGAGACATTCAAGGCTAGACTAGTGGCAAAAGGTTATAGTCAATGCGAAGGCATTGACTATCAGGATACCTTTTCCCAGTGGCTATGCTAAAATCCATCCGCACATTGCTTGCTTGCCATTGCAGCCTATTTCGATTATGAAATATGGCAAATGGACGTGAAAAACGGCATTCTTAAATGGATATCTTGAGGAAGATATCTATATGGAACAGCCGCTAGGTTTCACATCCAGTGATACTGATCACAAGGTTTGCAAGCTGCAAAGGTCCATATATGGACTTAAGCAAGCATCTCGGAGCTGGAACACTCATTTCAATGATGTGATCAAAATAGTTTGGTTTCATCAAAAATGAAGAGGAAACCATGTGTTCTTCAAAAAGGTCAGTGGGAGCGCTGTTGTCTTCCTCGTATTGTACGTGGATGACATCCTCCTTATTGGGAATGATATTCCCATGTTGACAACAGTCAAATTATGGTTGTCCAAGGAATTCTCCATGAAAGACCTAGGTGAAGCATCCTTTATTCTAGGAATTAAGGTCTATAGGGATAGACCGAATAGGATGCTAGGACTTTCACAGAAGATGTACATAGAGGAAAGTACTAAAGAGGTTTAGTATGGAAAACTCTAAGAGGGGATTAATACCCTTCAGACATGGTATTCATCTTTCCAAGAAGATGTGCCCTAGCACACCTGAGGAAATAGAACGCATGAGCAAGATCCCTTATGCTTCTGCAATAGGGAGCCTCATGTATGCCATGCTATGTACACGACCTGATATAGCCCATGCTGTGAGTGTCACAAGCAGATATCAGTCAAATCCAGGTGAAGAACACTGGACTTCTGTGAAATGTATCCTTAAGTACTTGAGAAGAACTAAGGATATGATGTTGGTCTTTGGTAATGGAGAACTCCAAGTCCAGGGATACACAGACTCGGATTTCATGTCCGATGTAGATGATCGAAAGTCGACATCTGGGAGTCTGTTTGTGTGCAATGGTGGTGCTGTCAGCTGGAAGAGTTTCAAGCAAACTGTGATAGCAGATTCCACCATGGAAGCAGAATATATCGCTGCATCAGAGGCTGCGAAGGAAGCATTCTGGTATAAGAAGTTTGCTGCAGAAATTGGAGTAATGCCATCAGATGCCATTCCTCTATACTGCGACAACAATGGCGCCATAGCCCTTGCTAAGGAGCCGAGGTCTCACCAAAAATCCAAGCACATTGAGCGGCGATACCACCTCATCCGCGATTACCTCGAGAAGGGTTACGTCGAGGTCAAGAGAGTCAACTCCACAGATAATGTGGCAGACCCACTTACAAAGCCGTTGGGCCAGCAGAAGATCGAAGCCCACCTTGAGAAGATGGGACTTAGACTTGTAGCCAATTGGCTTTAGGACAAGTGGGAGATTGTTAGATATATGTGCCCTAGAAGCCAGAATTGGCTGACACTTGTAATACACTTCTAGGGGCAAAATTATAATTTTGACTAAAATCAATAAAATGGGTTATTTTCTATCACATATGTGTATTTAGTGTCTGTGATACATCCTTTGAGTTAATGGTAATGATAATTCATATTTTCAAGAGTTGAAAATTTAAGACATGAATAATCATTATTAACTCATAAAATGCTCCGACCATAGGATCATCACGAGGATGGTGATTGATCCGGAAGGTTGGTGTACAATCGCTTCTCTTTAGTAGATGAGTCTTGAGTCTACGGTGTGGAGACACCGGAGCGAGAGTACAGGTACTCGTTAGAGAACGAGGGCACTGAGCGTGACCACCTCGAGTAGTCATTAGGAAGTCTACCTTCTCGTCAATGACTGACTCGATGCTGCAGTAGTGTGTCTGGTTCTTTGACCTGAGGATGCATCGGCAGTTCACCTTGAGGGTGTTATAGTTTGACTACACCATTACTCGGATCTCCTAGCCATATGGAACCCTGAGGTGTATGTTGGCTATAGCATGTTCATTGTAGGAACTGGATTGCATCAAGATGGAATCTATCTACCTCGGTGGTAGAGGAGCAGCCCTATGATGATCATGAGAATCAAGTCCAGAAGCCCATGGCCATGGCAGAGTGAAATAATAGAAAGAGTTTCTATTTAGGTTTTCACATTCGGACTTGAATCGAATGATTACATCATATGACAGAGACTAGGGTTTGACGAGTTCACCTTAACCCTAATCTGATCGGGGCTCAAGATAGAAGAACTTAATCACACAGGTAGCTGCACCAAGAGGTTCGCATTCAGCTCTGATGGGTTGCCACCATATACTGCTAGGTGTCACTGGTGGATTTTGGGAGCAATTAGAATGATTTAGATGATCGATCATTCTAGCTGTTCGAATCAGAAGAGTTCTGATCCATCGAAAGGAGTTTCGATGATGTCGATGATAGAGATCATGACATATCCCATTACCATACAGAACTGAACCTAACTGGGTCACACAAACAAGGGTTTGAATCTGGTGATCATCAATTGAACTGATCCAGTTCAATTGATCTGAATGAGATTCAATTAGGTTCAAGAAAATCGTGCTAGCACTCGATTGAACCTAACGTTCTTCTTTTACTATCATAAATAGTTGTCCTGACTGAGCCAAAGGAGTTTGTGCTCAATCAGAGGCCTTCACTATGGTCTGACTGGAGGTTGTCCAGTCAGAAAAAGGTTGTCTTATTTTGTAAGACAATACCTACCATTTTTGGTCACCTGCCATTTCTCGTCCTTTGACTTTGGTCAAAAGTTGACCTTTGACTGGTCAAATGTTGACCATTGATACTTTGACTTTTGTCCACATGTCACGCACCTATTGGAGAGCTGGTGGGGGCCTGTCCCCCTACCAGAACCTGGCAAGGAGGAGGGCGCACGCCACCCTTGGCGTGTGCCCAAGTTGGAGGCGCCAAGGAGTCCCTGTTGGACAAGGACTCCATCTCCTTTTTGGATTCCGATTAGAGTTCTCCTAAGAACCAAGTTTGACTGGTCTTAGGCACCATCTAAGGAGGAATCCAAGGGACTCTATTCCCACCAATCAGATTTAGATCTGATTTCACAAAGAGTTGTGATTGGTTGGGAAGAAGAGGAGTTGGATCATACTTAGTCTATAAATAAGACCCTACGCCCAACTCAAATTATGATTGGAAAGGGAATTAAGATTTCCAAGCCCCAAGGCTGCCTCTCCTCTCCTCCTCCATGCCAAAGCATCTTCTCCCTCTCCTCTTCACATCCAAAAGTGTTTTGGGTTCTTGGTTGGTGCTATCCAGATGAGAGAAAGACGACTGAAAGCTAGAAGGCTGTGCTGCTGCAAAGGACTACTGCTGATCTTCAAAAAGAGTTTTGAAGATTCTTCAGATCAAATCTAGATTTGATTTTTGGAGATGTGATAGAAAAGAAGAGGATCTTTAGATCCAACCTGAGTGGATACCGGTAGAGGCCAGGCACTTACGTGGCTAGATCCAGAACCTTTCGCTGCTTACAGGATCATCAATGGGTAATAGAATTACCCACTTCAAGGTAAATTAAATTTGATTTAATTTATCTAAATTTATTTTAATTACTAAAATAATAAGGATAAGATCTGAATGAACCTAGTCTAGAAAATTAGGATTTTTCTTCATAGATATCAGTCGAATCTAGGTGAAGAACACTGGACTTCTATGAATTATATTCTTAAGTACTTGAGAAGAACTAAGGATATGTTGTTGGTCTTTGGTAATGGAGAACTCCAAGTCCAGGGGTATATAGACTCAAATTTTATGTTCGATGTTGATGATCGAAAGTTGACATATGAAAGTCTGTTTGTGTGCGATGGTGGAGTTGTCAATTGAAAAAGTTCTAAGCAGACAGTGATAGCAGATTCCACCATAGAAGTAGAATACATCACTACGTCAGAAGCTGCAAAGAAGGCATTCTGGTATAAAAAGTTTACCGTAGAGATTGAAGTGATGCCATCAAATGCCATTTCTCTATACTACAACAACAATTGCGCCATAGCCCTTGATAAGGAGCTGAGGTCTCACTAAAAATTCAAGCACATCGAGTGGCGATACCACCTCATCCGCGATTATCTCGAGAAGGGATACGTCGAGGTCAAGAGAGTCGACTCCGCAGATAATATGATGGATCCGCTTACAAAGCTATTGGGCCAATAGAAGATCGAAGCCCACCTTGAGAAGATGGGACCTAGATTTATAGCCAATTGGCTTTAGGTCAAGTGGAAGTTTGTTAGATATGTGTGCCTTAAAAGTCAGAATTGGCTGACACTTATAATACACTTCTAGGGCCAAAATTATAACTTTGATTATAAATAATAAAATGGGTTATCTTCTATCATAAATATGTATTTAGTGTCTGTGATACATCCTTTGAGTTAATGGTAATGATAATTCTTATTTTCAAGAGTTGAAAATTTAAAATAAGAATTTTCATTATTAACTCATAAAATGCTCCTGATCGTAGGATCATCATGAGGATGGTAATTGATCCAAAAGATTGGTGTACAATCACTTTTTTATAGTAGATGAGTCTTGAGTCTACAGTGTAGAGATATCAGAGTGAGAGTACAGATACTCGTTAGAGAATGAGGGCACTAAGCGTGACCACCTCGAGCAGTCATAAGGAAGTTTATCTTCTCATCGATGACTGACTCGAAGCTACAGTGGTGTATCTGGTTCTTTGACCTGAGGTGCATCAATAGTTCACTTTGAGGGTGTTATAGTTTGACTATACCATGACTCGATCTTCTAGCTATTCGAAATCCTGAGGTGTATGTTGGCCATAGCATGTTCATTATAGAAATTAGATTGCACCAAGAGGAAATCTATCTACCTCGGTGGATGAGGAGCAACCCTATGACGATCATGAGAATCAAGTCCATAAGCCCATGGCCATGGTAGAGTGAAATAATAGAAAGAGTTTCTATTAAGATTTTCACATCGGACTTAAATTGAATGATTAAATCATATGATAGAAATTAGGGTTTGACGAGTTCACCTTAACCCTAATCTGATCGGAGCTCAAGATAGAAGAACTTAATCACACAAGTAGCTGCACCAAGAGGTTCATTTTTAGTTTTGATGGATTGCCACCATATACTGCTAGGTGTCACTAATGGATTTTAGGAGCAATTAGAATGATTTAGATGATCGATCATTCTAGTTGTCTGAATCAGAAGAGTTCTGATCTATCAAAAAGAATTTTGATGATGTCGATGATGGAGATCTTGACATATCCCATTACCATATAGAACTGAACCTAACTGAGTCATACAAATAAGGGTTTGGATCTGGATATCATTAATTGAACTAACTCAGTTCAATTGATTTGAATTAGATTCAATTAGGTTCAAGAAAATCATGCTAGCACATGATTGAACCTAACGTTCTTCTTTTATTACCATTAAAAGTTATCTTGATGGAGCCAAATGAGTTCATGCTCACTCGGATACCTTTACTTGGTCTGACTAAAGCTTGTCCAGATTAGAAAAATATTGTCTTAATTTATGAGATAAATTTGAGACAGCACCTACCATTTTTCATTACCTGCTAATTCTTGTCCTTTGACTTTGTTCAAACATTGACCTTTGACCCTTGGACATCTGTCCATGTGTTATGTACTTGTTGGAGAGTAGATAGGGGCTTGTCCCCTTACTAAAAATTAGAAAGGAGGGGGTGCACACCTAGGGAGGCGTGCACCCATGGATAGGAATGCCTAGAGTCCCATACGGATGGGACTCTAGGTTGCTTCTTGGATTCTACTTAGGTGACCCCTAGCTATAGACTTTGACCAGTCTTGGATGCCATCTAAGGATGAATTAGTGGGGCTCTCATTTGATTGGATCAGGTGATGTCATCCCACCAATCAGATTTAGATCTGATTACACGAAGCAACGTGATTGGTCGGGATAATGTGGCACCGCATGGCGCAGCAGGGTCTAATAAATCCTGTCTACGCCCAACCTTCATAGAGTTCTCTCCTAGCCACACCCCAAGGCTACCCCTCTCCCTCCTCCATGCCATCTTCTAGTCCTCTCTCTCCTCTCCATGCCCAAAGAAAGTTGGGCTCCAGTTTGGTGCAATCCAGACAAGAAAAAGCTGACGAGAAAGGAAGAAGGCAGCACTGCTACAAAGACGACTACTGATCTTCAGAAGGAGTTTTGAAGATCCTCCAGATCAGATCTAGATCTAATTTTTGGTGAGGTGATAAAGAAGGAGAAGATCTTCAGATCTAGTTTGAGTGGATACCGGTAGAGGCCAAGTGCTTGCATGGCTAGATCCAGAATCTTAGGCAATCAGTAGGTCATTAAAGGATAATCAGATTACCCAACATCAAGATATAAATTAAATAAGATTTAATTTATTTTTATTTTATTTATTAGATCTATAAAATTAGATTTGAAATATCTTAGATTTGATTTGGATATATGAGAAAAAATTTTGAAATATCTCTCTAGATCCGATTAGATCTGAACGAACTTGATTCAAAAAATCAGGATTTTTTCTTCAAATATAAGTTAGAAGGAATAGGTAAAAAAAGAATAACAAAAAATTTTGATCAACTTACATTGAGCATAACCAGATAAAAGGAAGAAAACATGTTGGACACCATCCAACTCTGCCTATTCTTCTTGTCAACTAGAAGGAGAATGGCTTTGATAAGCTGCTTTGCTAGCATTAGGTTCCCTTGAGCCAACTCTCCAACAAGAACCCAAATGTCTAAAAGCTCCACAAAACCACTTGGAGCTTCACTTTCGATAGAAGTCACTGGAGCTTTCCCATACCTTTGACTCGATGGTCGCTTGATTAGAGCTGACATCCATTGGGGCATGAAAAAAGTCTGAGAAACTAGTGGCCTCTGTTTAGCCAATCTTACTTTAGGCATTGAAGGCACCCGAGATATAACCAGCTCGACAGGAGTAGCCAGTGCCTCGACAACAACCACATATCATCATCCAGCTCTTCAATTGATGGAGGAACTATGACTGGTGGAGCTTGAATCAATGAGAGAGCCACTAATGCAATGATTGCTTCACCAGCAACTCCCTAAACTGCAACCAACGAAACATTGATCTAACCGATTGCCACTGATGGTGTACCAGTCGGATGAGTGGCCACTGATGGAGCATCAAGCTAACTTTTCTTCAACCCTTGTGATGACCCAGCATCGACAGCAGACTTCCTCTTACCCATAAAGCGATGAACATCAGCCATCGAAATTGATGTCGAAGGATGCATAGCTGCAAAAAAAAATAACTTAGTTATAAGTTGGAAATCAAGCAAAAATAAAGATCCTAAAAAGCTACTTCAAGCTATACCTATGGTTGGTGCCGGACCAAGTTTGGCGTCGTACAAAGCTTCATTCATCAATAGTTCTCTCTGCACCGAAACTTCCATGTCTTTCAATTTGAGAAAATTCTCTTGATCGGTAGCATCGACCTGATTGTTATCATTCGAGCTAGTATTTGGAGTTCCCAAAATGAAAGAAAAATCCCAAGGTAAAGAGGAAGCGACGAAGAAAAACTAAGTCTTCCAATCATGCATGGACAAAGGATGACCAGAAATGAAAGTCAAACCATTTCTCAGAGCAAAAAACCACCAACCCTCGGCTTTAGGATAAGGGTAGAGTACAAAAAAGGGTTGGAAGAGTGATAACCGAGGAATGGTCAGGATGGAATGACACAACAAAGCAAATAAGATGAGAAACCGAATGGAATTCGGTGCAAGCTGGGCCAGACAGACCCGATAATATTCCAAGACATTCTAAATGAACTCTAGAATTGGAAAACAAAGATATGACCTAAGGTTTTCTACATAAAAAGTGATCTAGCCTATAGGTGGAGAAGTCACTCGACCATCCAGACCAGGCATGGACAACCAAAACTACTCCCGAATATGATACTATTCTTGGAGATGATTGACAGCCAAATTGGTCAGTGAAGAAGCCTCCACTGTCGGACCCAAAGAAAAAGTCCTACCTTCTCCTACCCTTGATTTACCCCTATCAGCCATTGCTAATGGTGAAGAAAGGTTCTAAGGAGGAATAGAAGAGAGAAGAAATCTAACTTGAAAATCGGAAGGGAACTAGGAAAATTGCAAAAACAAGGAAGGAAAAAAGGTCTAGGCACCATAGGGATTCTTGGTTGTAATAGAAAGATACAAAAAAAAGAAGCAACCCTATATATAGAAACCATCGATGGTCGAGATGATTTCAAGGTCATCTGGATTTCAATGCATGGCAATATCTAGGCCAACTATTAATTGGACGCTTCGATGCACCCACCCTCAGATCATGCCATGTTACTATCATCCATGGGAACAATTGGGATCCAATAATTATTCGACACATGGAAACAACTGAATGCTTCGGAATCAAATTAGTTGGATTATCTAGTTATCAAATCACTTTTCCACCGAACATGTAACTAAAAACTTTTCGACTTACGAAGCAATCATTAATGCTAACAAGGTGGCAGCCACCAAATCGAAACTCAAAATGATATGTGAGAACTCTTATCATTCAAAGTGTCAGCCTACGTGACAAGTCACGTGCCCTTCCATTTTGAACTTGAGAGGAGGCAACTGTTGGGATAATCAATTTACTCTCTTGAATTAATAGCGACATTCCCACTAATGGTCAGTAATACTGACAGCGCAATAGTGACAATATTTTATCGATTGATAACCGATCTTTCTGACCATAATTTAAGGTGGCGGGCAATAAGGCGAGTATCAATCGGACAATCGATTGATTATCGCCTTATGTTGAATTATCATGAGTGTCAAGAAAATAAGCAAGCCAATGGTCAATTAGTTTATATATCCAACTTATGGTTGACAACAACATGAACAACCAATTATCAAACGGTTGATCGACTTACAATCGATCGCTCCTAATCGAATTCTTCCAAACTGAATGATTTAAATCACCACCTAAACTCCACTTAATCAGCATATCAGAACCACCATCCGACGGTCATCAATAATAAATCGGTACAATGACCATATTGATATATAGTCAGCATAACTTTTGCTGACATATTGTCTGCAAGTCAGAAACTACCAATGCAAAATACGCATAATAGCTAATCATAGATATTAACTACCCACCCCATAATCAAGTTAGTGCCCCATGATGCCCAACTGACATAAATGGTTACCAATGATTCAATAATAAAAAGGAGGTAAACAAATAGTATGGGTAAGAAAAAGACTGGGCGATACTCTGCCATATATATTTTTAACTTTTCTATTCGATCAAATTTCTCTTTTCTAATTTAAGCATCGAAAGATTTTCATCGAAGATAACTTTAGTTAGTAAGAACTTTTTTTATAGGTACCTTTTTTTCTTTGATGATAGGTGCAACAAGGGGTTTGGCCGCAATAACTCCTAATGGATCCCACCTTCCTTCCTCCTGTATTTAATTCCCCACTTCCTTCTCCAAAGTCCCACGTTTTCCTTTATCCCCTCACGTGGAGCACCAGTCCAAACTCAATTGAAAACCCACATTTTCCTTTATCCCTTCACGTGGCCCCCACTATGCCCCCACTATGTAAAGTCCTTCATGCTTTGTCTCTCATAATTAACTCCACCTTCCCCTTAACTCCACGTGACTTTCCTCAGTAGCTTGAGTCCCGTCCAAACTCTCCCTATCTCACTTACACCTCTTCCCACATCCTAACGCGCCTACTCCTCTATAAGAAGGCATCAAGCCTGTTGATCTCTCAATCAACAAGCCACAGATCCTCTCTTCATGCATCCAAGCGGTCCTCTCTTCCTTCTCTCCCTTTCCTCCTCTCTCATGTCTCCCATCTCTCCTTCATAAATCCTTTCTTTTCCAACAATGACAAGCAGAATCTCAAGCATGCGCATCTAAGGATTTGAGTTCTAAAGAAGTAGATGAAATCTTCTAACATGGATTATATTTTTCTTTTCTTTATCATTTATAATTTCTTTTATACAATGAATAATATATTCTCCTACTTAGTTTTAAATTTTATTCTCTATACATGAGATCTTATCTTTGAGACATGCTTGCTATTGATTAAAACTTAAATAGATTATATTTATTGGGATAGTTTGCGATCGGAAGATAAAATTCATGCTTAATTTAATAGTTTATTTTAGAGAAAAATCATCGAAAGCCATGTTCTAAATTTTTAAGAATGAAAGTATTGAATAATTTATGATTCTATAGGGATGGATCATGATCGAAAGATATAGTTCATGCTCTAAGAAAATATGTTATAATCATAACTAAATTTTTAAAATATAAATTCTTGCATAAAAAAGAATTACCATAACCTTACTAAAACTGGATTCGAAATCCTAGAATACCTTTAATTAATTCTTAAACCCCCAAATAATTAATATTTGCTTTCTTTTATTTTAATTTTCTAAAATCTAAATTAATTCTTTTTAATTTATATCTTTAAAATTTTATTTTAAAAATTAAGTTAAAATTATTTTTTTAATTGAAATTGAACGTAACTTAGCCTACAATCCCTTAGGAAATCGATATCCAATCCACTATTCTAACCAATAATAGGATCAGATTTAATTTTATCTTTAGTGCTATAATAACAAGCATCATTAATATTTACAGATGCATCAACATACAAATGATAAAGGCTGTTAATTAAAAGTGCTCTTGCAATTAATTTATTTTTTAAATAAATAGAACAAAATTCTTTATTAAAATTAAATTCATAACTTTTCTATACTGATACAGATACGAAAATCAAATTTTTGCTAGCTATAGGTACATAATAGTTGTCTTTCAAAATTAATCTAGATCCTAATGATAATCCAAAAGGATATGTTCCAATGGCGAATGTAGCAATCTTTGCTCTATTGCCAATGCACATGATTATTTCTTCTTTCCTCAGCTCTCTACTTTCTACCTAATCTTACATGAAAGTATAAATGTGAGCACTTGAACGAGAGTCTAAAATCGAACGAGAAGTAAAGAAAACCATAAGATTAGATTAAATAACGAGCATATTGGACTTACCTTCCGAAGGTGCATCTATCTTTTGTTTCTTCAGGCTTTCTAGGTATTTGGGATAGTTTCTTTTTCAGTGGCTATCAATATTGCAATGGAAATACTTTTCTTTGTTAGCAGCCACCTTTTTAGAAGTGTCCTTCTTCTTCTGCTTGTTCTTGTTTTTCTGCTTCTTTGCAGGCTTGTTCTTTTTCTTCCTAGAATTTTTATGGGGACTTTATAGAATTTTAATTTGGGATTATTAAAAAATTTTTGGAGAATCTTAATCAATGTTACATGGTAGAAGAGTGGTGTTTTGAGTTAATTAAAACTAATCAAAGATATTGATTATGGTAAATAGAGGATATGATTCCCCAATAAAAGAGGCTTTTAATCATAAAGGGAATGTGAGTACTATGGATTCTTAGCCTAGTCATACTATGACTATATTGATTATGCTAAAGAAAGTTTTGACCACCTTATGTCTAAGATTAGTTTATTATTAATCAAATTTTTTTAATTTATCAAGTATCTGAATAAATCCCATGTGATTCATTATCTCCTTATGATCTCAACTCAAACATAGGAATCATGATATCGATATTTTATCTTCTAGGATTTAATTTTTATGGTTCAAATTTTGAGATCATTTCCATAATCATGATAGACCATTATAGTCGAAAGCCATAATCATAATCACCTTCCCAGTCATTTGATTTTAATCAAGGAGGGATGATCTTTTATGGAATCAAAACTTCGTCATAGTGTTTGTGCCAAACTCATTTCTAGCTCTATTCCAAATATAATTGATTTTAATAAATTAATCTTGCTGTAAGGTTGTTGACAAAAAATTAAAGTTATGAAAAACTAGCTATTACTGGATTGGCTCAGTTTTTTGCTGGGTCAGCTCAATTTTCACTGGATCAGTTCAGTTCTCGATTGGATCGACTCAGTATCAGTAGACTTCAATAATTAGCTTTCTATCTTTCTATTTACTGAGATTGGGACAACTAAGTTTTTTACTTAGCCGACTAAGCTACAGAACTAGATCAACTCAGTTTTTTACTGAATCAGCTCAGTCCTCAAGCTTCAAAAATTTTATTTCAAAAATTCTGCATATTTTTCTGCATGAGTGGCATTTTATCTTCAACTTTTGAGGGCTTCTTCCATCTTAATTTTTATGATCTTTTTCACCTTTAAACCTTTCAAAAACTTCTTGTCTAAGCTTTATTTGAGCATTTAAAATCATTCTTTTTTTTTGACTATTCTTCTTTTGAGGAGATTTTTTCTATGGATAATTTTTTTATTTAAAGCACTTAAAAAGTTTTATATATATATTCTTGAAATATGTGATTAGTATTATTTATACTCAACATTTTGGAATCATCAAAATCAATCTTAAGATCAATAATTTCTTTCTTTTTGATGATGATAAAACCTTGAGTATATATGCAAGAAAAATAAATAATATATTTCAATATATTTTATCAAAATGTATCATAAAGTATCATGAAGCATAGATTAGACACATGAATGAGTACTTCATGAATATTCTCAATTAATATTTTGGTTCATTATACATAATTAATTCATTACATATATTTTATATATATACTTATTTCAAGTTTATGTCTCAATTCAAATCAACGAGTATTAAGATTTCAAGTATCAAATTTATTATATTTCTTAAGTATTAATTCTTTAAGTATATACTCAACATTCTTCTTTCCTTTTTGACAGCATCGAAAAGCTCATGAAAAGGAGAAAAAAAAATATCAAAATCAATAATATATAAAAACTATATCAATTTAGAGATGTATCGATTTAAAAAAAAAATCAAGTCAAATAATTATTTCTCTTTGAAAACTTATTTTTGATTTAAAATATATTTAAAATAATTTATTAACTTTTAAAAATTAGCTTGAATTCAAATATCAAAAGCTCTTCTTCTTTTTGAATGAATATGATCTTTTTAATTAGATTTTTAAATATTCACATTTAAGCTTTAAGAAGAATCAAGCTTTTCAAAAGATGAAATCAAGCAAAATATATAATTTAATATTCAATCTTTTTTTTACTTAAAAAATTTTAGTCAATTAAGTTTGAGAAAGATATGTATCGAAAATATATTAAGCAAGTCAATGATAGTATCAAAGCAATAGTAATTTTATAATGATTTCTAAATACACATCAAAAGTTCTGTATTGTATTTAGATTTTCCAATGATTTTTACAAATGGATTTAGAAATTCATTTCTTGGAGTAAAAGTATGCTTCAAATTTATTTTGACTCCAACAAATTATCCAAAAATAAGATTGAGCAATCAAATCATGCAAGTCAAATTTGATGATTACATGAAAGCTTAAATTAAGAACACTATAATATAATTGGTTGAGAATCATATACTTTTCTTAATTTTCAATCAAAACTAGATAATATTCAACAAATATCTCCCTTCTTTTTTTAAGAGTAATTGCCAAAAAATTCATTATAAAATATTCTCTTTTTGAATAGTAGATGTGGCACCTTATCGGGAATTGTGTCTAAAATAATATTAAAATTTCAATCCTTGCTTTAATTTAGAATTTTATTTTTAATTTTTATTCTTACTTTATTTTTAGGCTTATGTTCGGTGCATGACATAAACTGGACATAGTAATTTACTATCTTTTGACCTAAAAATTGAGAGGACAATCAGAAGACTACAACAAGAAAGAAACATGATAATCAAAGATCCTAATGACATCAATCTAGGAATAGATATGGCGACAGAGGGATGACGAGAAGCTATTCGAGTGGCACATCATTCATTAAATGATTATATCACACCATCTATAGCCGACGTAGCTTTGAGCATCAGGAGATCGGTCGTGCGAGCGAAAAACTTTGAAATAAAATCGACGATGATCCAGATGATTCAATCAACTGTTCAATTTAGTGGACACATGCAAGATGATCCGAATGCTCATATTTCTAATTTTCTTAAACTTTAAGATACTTTTAAAATTAATGGGGTGTCAGATGATGCTATTAGATTAAGACTTTTTTCTTTTTCTTTATGGGATAAAGCTAAAAATTGGCTTCCTTCTCTTTCTACAGGTTCAATCACTACTTGGAATGCCCTAGCCTAGAAGTTCTTAGCTAAATACTTTCTACCTTCTAAAACTATAAAAATGCACATGATATTACTTCTTTTATGCAGATGGAGATGAAGACATTGTATGAGGATTGGGAGCATTTCTAGAAATTGCTGAGAAGATGTCCACATCATCAATTACTTGTTTGGCTTTAGGTACAAATTTTTTATAATGGTTTATCTCCTACTAAACATTCTATGATTGATGCAATAACAGGAAGAATCATTAATCAAAAAATAGAGAAAGAAGCCTTTGATCCGATCGATGAGATGGCATCAAATAGTTATCAGTGGCAAACAGATCGCATGATGCCGAGAAGACCAGCAGCTATGCAAGGAGTGAATTGCGTTCTAGCTTTATTAGCTAAAATTGCATCCCTTAGAGCCGAAGTCAATAGTATGAAGGGAACAGCTATGCACATTCAGAGCATCACTTGTGAGCTGTGTGGAGGAGGACATGATACAAATGAATGCCAGATAGGTAATCCCTTTACTAAAGCTCCCAATATAGCTAACTATCTTGGTAATTTTTTTAGGCTTCAGCAAAAAATCCCTACTCCAACACTTACAACCAAGGGTGGAGGCAACATCCAAACTTTTCATGGAGCAATCAAATGCAGCATAGCAACCATCCCCAGGATTCCAAGTTCCTAAAAGGAAGCCCAATATGAAGGAGCTGCTCTTTAAATTTATGCAGAATCAAGAAGTAGCTATGAAGAATATGGAGATAAAATTCATGCAAAGTCAAGAAGCAGCCAAAAGAAATTTGGAAACCAAACTCAGGCAGGACCAAGTAGCAACAATTCGAAACTTGGAGATGCAAGTAGGATAAATGGCAAAAATAATCTCTGGGAGACCATAGGGATCCTTGCCGAGCAACATGGAGATCAATCCAAGGGAGCAAGTCAATGCCATCATTCTAAAAAGTGGTAAAGAGCTGGAGGAACCACATCAGGATAAAATGACCGAAGGAAAAACTACAAAACAACCAACTAAAATTTATCAATCATCAAAACAACCAGCAGATGGATGGTCCCCGAGTATAAAATTTACTGATCGTAATGTGAAGCCTTACGTGCCGCCACTATCATTCCCAAAAAGACAAATACAGCATCTAGATAAAAAATTTTCTAATTTTTTTAGTATTTTAAAGAATTTATATATTAATATTTCTTTTATAGATACTATCACTTAGATGCCCAGGTATGCTAAGTTTCTTACAAAAATCCTAACCAATAAGAAGAAGCTGAAGGAGCATGAGAAAATAAATTTGAATGAAGAGTGTTCAGCAATACTTTAAAACAAATTACCATAGAAGCTAAAGGATCTAGGGAGTTTTACTATCCCTTGCATTATTGATGATTGTAGTTTTGATAAAATTTTATGTGATTTAGGAGCAACTATTAATCTCATGCCATTTTCTATTTTCAGAAAATTGGGTCTAGGAGAACTGAAGCCTACCACTATCATCCTTCAGCTAGCTGATAGATCCATTAAGTATACAAAAGGTATAGTGGAGGATGTCTTGGTAAAGATAAATAAGTTTATTTTTTCTATTGATTTTATTATTCTTGATATTAAAGAAGATATTAATGTACCCCTTATCTTAGGAAGATTCTTTTTAGCTACTGGAAGAGCTTTAATAGATATTCAAGAAGAAAAATTAATTCTTAGAGTCCAAGATGAACAAGTGACTTTTAATGTTTTTAAAGATACTAAACATCCTAATGATAATCAAACTTATTTTTGATTATTGATAAATCAGTATATAAGAATTCTATAGAAAACATGTTTAAGATTAGTAAAGCTAGCAGTATTCAATTGAACGAGGGTTTAGCCAAACATGAAAGTATACCTATTAAAGTGGCACTGGATTGATTCAGTTTCGAGCCTCAAGAAAGTCAAGCTGAGAATTATAAATCAAAATTACTAGATAGATTGTTTCTTTTCTTTTTAGTTTTGATCCTTTTCTTTTCTTTTTTAGTAAATTCTTGTTGCTCTTTTACTGCTTTGGTATGTATTTTCAATTTTGCAGAGAAAGAAAAAGAGAGCTCAAGCCAGTTCGCAAAGCTTCAAAGAACCAGTTTGGATAAATAGTATAGGTGTATTCTTTCCTATCTCTTATTGCATCTTTATTTTTTCTTTCTCTATTAAGACATTGTAGAATAAGTTGAGGGGAAGAAAAAATTTTTAAAATTTTTGAAAAATAAATTTAATAAATTTAAATTTTATTTAAATTTTTTTTTCAAACCATGTGTTAAGAAAGAAAATCTTGAGCAAGATAGACTAGGAAAAATAATAAAAGTTAGAAGTTTTGCTAATGAATGTAGCAAGCTAAAGAAGTAGATTAGTTGGTCTGACTTTTAGAGGCCTACTTAGGTCACTTAAAGATAATTAGCACTTCTAATTACATATGCACACTAACAAGGCAAAGTAGGTGTTGATTATAAGGCCAATTGAGGATGCAATTATCACTAAAAATTGATGGTTAATATACATTCCAATCAAAGAAACTTGAACTTAAGAAAAGAGTTACCTGCCTATAAAATAAAAGTGCAAAACACCGAATATATGTGATGTGGGACAGCCTAAAAAAAAAAAAAAGAGAAAAGATCAAGCTTCCTTCCATTCATCAATAATAAATCACGTCCAGTCGTGGCACATTATTTTCAGGGCAGACAGTATAGTTGCCTATACTCTGCTCAGGAGGCATGACTGACTGACACGAGATCAAAGCACGATCAATCTAAATGATGCTGATGAATGCCATTTTAGAGATCAGTAAATAACTAGCAATAATAAAATATATAGATAGATAGCAGAAATTAAATATGCTCATGAATAATTATAAAAAAAAATATAAATAGAATGAAGGATAGCAAGAAATTAAGCCCATAAGAAAATCCAAAAAAAAGATAAGAAGAATCCAGATCGTGGTAGTCAAGAAACTACCCTGATTAAGGCTCTTAATCTTTTAACCAAGTAGATCTATCGATAAAGAACTGGATCTTTACCAACATCGAATCTAAAAAAAATAAGTAAAAAACAAAAATCAGTTGAGAAGGAATGAAGGTCCTTGTCAACGTTTGATCTGTAGAATAATAGATCACTCTTTCTCTCTCTACATGATAGATTAAAATCTTGAAGGAGACAGATCTTCTTTTGATGGAATAGGCTTATATAGGTAGATAGTGAAGATGAATCGGGATCGTAGAAATACTGAATCTCAAGAAAATGAAGGTTAAAGAGATAGAAAAAGATGGGCCTCACACCTTCCTCTCATGGGACGATTTTGGGTCTCATACCCTCTCTCTCTCGGAGCGACCAACACAAGTATTTGTGGAAATTATAAAGTGATTCATTTATTCATTGTCTTATTCATGAAGGATACATAGGTTTATATAAGATCCTAGGGGTCCTATTTCTTTAGGAATCCTATTTTTTTTACAAGAAAAAAATCAACCCTCCCAACAAAAAAGTAAGACATTGTGTATGGTTTTCAAATACAATAATATATCATATCTATCTTTTATGGAACCATAGGGAAGAAATCAGTCTTTTAACAAAATAAGTAAGAAATCAAGAACTCTTAAGGAATTCTAGGAAAGAAAAGAATCTCCATGTGGGCGCTTGATGCCTGGCATAATTTGGCATGAGGATACTTGGGCATGGCACATGCTGGCATGTGTATTTCCTTCCTGGGCGTGTGGAGGATGGTGGCTCCAAAGATGACATGGACCAAGCTTGCTTCTTTATGATGGTCTCTTTCCAAATAAGGCTCAATCCAAAATAAACCCAA
The DNA here is from genome assembly GCA_006176705.1 of Cocos nucifera. Classification (NCBI taxonomy): domain Eukaryota; kingdom Viridiplantae; phylum Streptophyta; class Magnoliopsida; order Arecales; family Arecaceae; genus Cocos; species Cocos nucifera. Next base: position 56,078 of record QRFJ01006580.1, read on the forward strand.
GTATGGTCCTATGGATCCAAAACTAAATGCATCAAAAGAACTAATTGATTAAATCAAAAGGACTAGAACAAAATAACTGAAGTAGAGTTATTCTGATATAGATTCTTTAATCCAAATTAAATCTAAATTATGTTGCCGACTTCTGGTGGCTCTAGTATCCACACCAATTATCTCGGGGTGAGAAAAACTCGATCCTGTTGAGTGGGGGTCGATTCTGCTCTAGTGACGTTTAAGCAAATCAGGATCAATATGTTGCAGCTCTGCTCGAATGATCTAGGTATCCTGGGACTTTGGTCGACCTCGCCATCTAACTAAGTACCACTGATAGCCTCAACTCTGGGTGGAGATGATCTACTCATCCAAAATTCTCTCAATCTGATCATGCTCTCTAGGTATCTAAGTTGAAATAGGCTCTCTCTTAAAGGTTGGTTCAGGCTCAAATGGCTCACTAGGTATCCAAGTTAGCTCTTTATAAGTAACAAAATCTACAACGTTAAAAGTAGAGCTAATCCCAAAATCAGAAAGTAAGTCCACAACATACGCATTTGGTCCGATCTTTTTTAAAATCTTAAATGGACCTGCTCCTCGAGCATGTAACTTCTTGATGGTTCCTGGTGGAAATTGTTCAGGCCTCATTCGAACCATCATATAGTCTCCTTCTACAAACTCTTAAGCACGTCAATGAGAATCTGCATTCTGTTTATAAACTTTATTACTAATAGTAATTTTTTTACTGATCTTTTTATGTAAACTCTTGACATGCTGTGCAAATGACTCTACAGATTCAAAAATTCTAGCATGCATGGGTAGTGGGATAAGGTTTATTGATTTTTTAGGTTGATATCCATGAACTACTTCAAAAGGACTCATGCCAATGGACCTATTAACAAAGCTATTATATGCAAATTCAGCTCGGGGCAATAAAAGATCCCAGTTACCCATATGTTCTCCAATCAAGCAATGCAACAAATTTTCAAGACTCCTATTGACCACTTCCTTAGGACGATCTATCTTAGGATCCTCACGAACTTCTCTCGCAGCAAGCATCCAAACTGATGATCCTTTACTCATGGTCATCTCCAATTCCTTAGCACCTATCAAATGGAGGCTTTTCTTTTTGATATTTTTTTTTGATCCATCATCTATCTTTCTATTGGTAGCCTTAGGTGGGAAAGGATTGATCGTGATCTTCTTACCCTTATGAGTGAAACTACAGGAGTTGGTTCAGCCATAAATCATAACATCATTATCAAATAGCCAAGGCCGACCTAATATGATACTTCCAACTTTCATAAGTAAGACATCGCACTAAACATGATCCTGATAAGAATGGAGCTGGATGAAAATATAGCATCTAAGTTTGATGGAAATGGAGGAGGAATCTATCCAAGACACATGGTATGGGCTGGGATGATCTATAGGAGCTAATCCTAATCATTTAACCATATTGGTGGAGATGGCATTAATACAGCTACCACTATCAATGATCACCTTACAAATTTTATCATTAAATTTTATGAAGGTATGGAAAATAGAGGTCCTACGCCAGTCTTCACTCTTCTTAGTCTGTGCTAGAACATACCTAACGACTCCAAGCCTAAGGTCTGACTCCAGTACAACAAAACTTAGGATTTTCTCAGTACTCTCAAATTGTTCGACTAAGTCTAGATCAGCTTCATAAACTTTCTCAATATTTTCTAGAGTTTCCTCTTCTAATTCTTTCATAAATAAAGATCGATTGGAATATTGTGCAGCAAAATGACCGTAACCCTAGCACTTGAAGTAGTGGGATCAACAACTACTTTTCTTAGATAACTCTCCTGCAACTCTTTTTCCTTTATCTTCTTTTCTCATAATAGGATTTGTAGGTGGAGGTCCATTACTAAGAGTCTGGATGGTATTGAATCTCGATCCAAAAGGGGTTACTTGGCTAGGTTTAAGATGATGGATGGTCGAATACCTAAAAAATCTCTTAAAGTCTAGGGCAAGTTGATAAGCTTGTTCTAACGTGGTTACCTCTCATAAAAAGAGCTCACGCTGGATATCTTCTCATAATCTAGCTCTAAATCTAGATAAGGTAATAATCCTATCTTCAGTTACTCCACATCTCATGAGGTACTTATCAAATCTCGTGATGTACTCTATGACTGATCTATTTTCTTGAGTATGTCTCTTTCACTGATCTAAAAGTCTTTGTTGGTAGGAGGTGGGGAGGTATTTTTCTCTAAGTTTCTCATTCATTTCGTCCCAGGTTTCTATCGGATCTTATCTTCTCTAGTTGAGAAGACGTTCAATACTTTTTCAATAAAGTCGGGCTTGCCTAACCAACTTCATCCTAGAAACCTAACTCTTCTTGCTTCAGACATTTCATACCATCCAAAATAGTGGTCCATGCTCGATCCCTAATCTAGGTACTCTCTCTGATCTAGACAACCATCAAAACTTGGGGCTTCGATCTTCACATTCCTAAGGACATGGTCATCTAGGTTTCTTCTTCTCTATCCTATAGATTGTTGGGGAGACTTAGGTTCAGATTGTCTTTGCCTAGCTTCTTCTAGTACTGTTATACTTTCACTCATGATTTTCATAAAATCTTTTATGTCATCAAACTTCTCAGTCAGGGCATTAGTGATGACTACTGTATTGGGATCCATGTTGGTACTGGGTGGAAAAGTAGGATGTTGGTACTGGGTACCTAATCTAGTGGTCATGCAAGTCAAGGATGTAAGAATAAGATGCAATAGGAAAGAAAAAAAAATGCTGGAAACTAAATTGCAAAATTTAAACTATGAAAATTTAACTTGCAGGAATTTTAAATTGTAGAATTTAAACTAAAGCCCTAACCATACCAAACTAATGTGGGACAACCTAAAAAAAAAAAAAAAAAGACCAAGCTTCCTTCCATTCATCAACAATAAATCACGTCTAACCATGGCACATTATTTTCAGGGCAGACAATATAGTTGCCTATACTCTGCTCAGGAGGCATATCTGATTGACATGGAACCAAAGCACGATCAATCTAAATGATGCTGATGAATGTTATTTTAGAGATCAGTAAATAACTAGCAATAATAAAGTAAATAGATAGATAGCAAAAATTAAACATGCTCATGAATAATTGCAAAAAAAAAAGTATAAATGGAATGAAGGATAGTAAGAAATTAAGCCCATAAGAAAATCCAAAAAAAAAGATAAGAAGAATCCAGATCATAGTAGTTAAGAAACTACCCTAATTAGGGCTCTTAATCTTTTAACCAAGCAGATCTATCAATAAAGAACTGGGTCTTTACCAACATCAAATTTGAAAAAATAAAAAAAAATCGAAGATCAGTTGAGAAGGAACGAAGGTCCTTGTCAACATTTGATCTGTAGAATAATAGATCACTCTTTCTTTCTCTGCATGATAGATAAAAATCTTGGAGGAGATAGATCTTCTTTCTGGTGGAATAGGCTTATGTAGGTAGATGGTGAAGACGAATCGGGATCGTAGGAACACTGAATCTCAAGAAAATGAAGGTTAAAGAGATAGAAAAAAGTGGGCCTCATACCCTCCCATCGTGGGCGATTTTGGGTCTCACACCCTCTCTCTCTTGGAGCAACCAATATAAATATTTGTGAAAATTATAAAGTGATTCATTCATTCATTGTCTCATTCATGAAAGATACATGGGTTTATATAGGACCCTAGGGGTCCTATTTCTTTAGGAATCCTATTCCCTTTACAAGAAAAAAATCAACCCTTCCAACAAAAAAGTAAAACATTATGTATGGTTTCCAAATACAATAATATATCATATCCATCTTTTATGGAACCATAGAAAAGAAATTAGCCTTTTAACAAAATAAGTAAGAAATCAAGAACTCTTAAGAAATCCAAGAAAAGAAAAGAAACTCCATGTGGGCGCTTAATGCTTGGCACAACTTGGCATGAGGATCCTTGAGCATGGCACATGCTGGCGTGTGTATTTTCTCCCTAGGCGTGTGGAGGGTGGTGGCTTCAAAGATGACGTCGACTAAGCTTGCTTCTTTATGATGGTCTCTTTCTAAATATGGCTCAATCTAAAATAAACCCAAGTATGGTCCTATGGATCCAAAACTAAATGCATCAAAAGAACTAATTGATTAAATCAAAAGGACTAGAACAAAATAACTGAAGTAGAGTTATTCTTATATGGCTTCTTCAATCCAAATTGAATCTAAATTATGTTGCTGACTTTTGATGGCTCTGGTATCCGCACCAATATGTGGATTGCTTGAAGCTTAATAATTAGATCTCTGCATCTAAGCCAAATGTGGAGATTCATGTGATGGAGGGAAGGTCAGGATGCTCAGCACAAAAAAAAATAAGGCAATGTAAAAGCTACCTTAATTTATGAGCTTAACTTGGGAGTGTATAGAAAATTAACCAAAATAAGTGATAAAAGAAGATACTTTTATCCTTTAAATTAACATCCAAATCTATGTTAGTCATCATGAACATAAGTGCTATAGATCTTTAGATGTACTCTAAGAAAGTTTCTGATTGTACTGACTACAAAATTTACTTCTTATTGGTGCAAAATCTGGTTGATGCCAGAACTGACTGGAGTTGGAGAAGCTGAGGTCACTACTGGAACCTACAAAAGAAGTCCAAATTGGAGGAGGGGTGGCTCTGATAGGATCCTCTGATGGTCAAGTCAGCTCTTTCGGCCAATAGAAATGGGGTGCTCAGTAGAGAAAATAGCAAAGTTTCAAGATGAAGGAGAGAGGCTGGAGAAAACGTATCTGAAGGGTTCCTTTTATAGACGAAGCCTGTAACAAACTGATGGTGATAGCCACAACTGCTGAGTAGTGGGCCGTTCAGGCCATGTGGGATTTATTATAGAGAGTAGTGTCTATTGTCATGATGCATCCATTATCATGACATGCAGGTGGTTGAGATTTAATTATTGAAGTTTGGACTAAACCGCTATCAGTAGCTAGAAAGTTTTGACTGGGAGAAGCCCTTCAGACGACTAGCAGAAATTCGGAGGGAGTTCGACTAATGGAAAAATCTATCTAGAGAGAGAGTTCATCTGAAGGAGAAGTTCAGAGGAAGTTCAACTGAAGGAGAAGTCCATCTGAAGAAGAAGTCCAGAGGAAGTTCGTCTGGTGGAGAAGTTCGGAGGAAGTTTGCCTGGAGGAGAAGTTCGGAGGAAGTTTGATTGCCGTCTGGAGGAGAAGTCTGGAGGGACTTCTCCTTTAGTTGAACTTCCTTCGGACTTCTCCTCTAGACGAACTTCCTCTAGACTTCTCTTCTAGATGAACTTCCTTCAAACTTCACCAGATGAACTTCCTATGGACTTCTCCTTCAGATAGACTTCTCCTTCAGTCGAACTTCCTCCAGACTTCTCCTCTAGACTGACTTCTCCTTCAGTCAAACTTCCTCTGAACTTCTTCTCCAGACGGACTTCTCCTTTAGCCGAATTCCCTTTGGACTTCTCCTTCAAATAAACTCTCTCTACAGATGGATTTCTCCATTAGTCGAACTCCCTCTGAGTTCCTTCCAGTTGTCCAAAGGGCTTCTACCAGTCGAACCTTTCTCGCTATTGATAGTGGTTCAGTTCAAACTTCAATAATTAAATCTCAACTGCCTGCTTGTCATGATAATGGACATGTTGCGACAACAGACACTATCCTCTATAACAAACTCCACGTGGCCTAGATGGCCCACTACTTAGTATTTATTGTTGTCACCATTCATTTGTTATAGGCTCCATCTATAAAAGGGATCCTCTAGATATATTTTCTCTAGGCTCTCTCCTCCATCTCAAAATTCTGCTACTTTCTTGGCTGAGCATTCCATTTTTGTTGGCTGGAAGAGCTTGCTTGACTGTTGGAGGGTCCTGCCGGAGCCACCCCTCCTCCAGTTTGGACTTTTTTTTTAGGTCCCGATGGCAATCTCGGCTTCTCCAGCTCTAGTCAGGTCCAACGTCAACCAGATTCAGCACCAACAGAATTGGTGCTAGAGGAAGGATCCTCTTTCTTCTGAGATTTTCTTATTCTTAAAGAACTGCTCAGTGGAAGCATTTTCTTCTACTTCTCTCCTTCAAAGCTTTTCTTCCTCGATCAATTTCTTAACAATGCCTCCCAAGAAGGCCTCGACTCGATGATCAACTACCTCCACAACTAGATCTCATCTAAATCTGCCCACCTCTATCTCATCCTTGGCATCTCACGCTCCACCGGTAGCAATGGTGGATGCAGAGCAATTCAACCTACTGGTCCAGCAAGTTTGAGGTCTCACTGAAGCAGTGTAGGTCATGCAGCAATAATGGCCTTCGACACCTACCCAGCCAAAGTAGGCTACATCGAAACCCTAGGATCCAGTAAGGGGATGATCGACTTGGGTGAGTCGATCGATAACTTTTGAAAAAGGGAAGTAGAGGGCAGAGAGCCCTTGCTTTGATCATGATTCGACCCTTCAGGGGACCTTACCGCCTTTCTGCTAGAAGACTATGGAGATCCATGACTGTGAAGATCTTTTGGACCAAAAGTTGTAAGAAATAAACTAGCGGATCGAAGAACTCCGTCATGCTTCTCTCTCCCACATCAATGACATCTGCACTGACCCTCCTTTCTCCTAGCAAATCTTGTAGGAACCAATCCTGCCGAACTTCAAGCTCTAACAGTTTGAGAGCTAAGACGGGGCTGCTGATCTAATTGATCATCTGGAGGCCTTTTAGATAATGATGCTGCTCCATAGCACGTCCGATGCCATCCTATGCCGAGCTTTCCACTCCACCCTAAAGAGAGCAGCCAAGAATTGGTACTTGACCCTTAAGCTAGGTACTATCTTTTTCTTTGATTAAATGAGCTATCAATTCGTAGCTCATTTCGTTAGTAGCCGACATCCTTGACGAGGCTCGGATTTCCTCATCCATATCAAGCAGAAGGAAGGAAAGTCCATTCAGGCCTATGTCAACCGCTTTAATGTTGCTGCTCTGGAGGTCCGGAACTTGGACCAGTCTATTGCAATGGCCGCACTAATGGGTGGCCTCCAGAAGAATGATATGCTATTCTTCCTAGAGAAGAAGTATCCCATGAATTTTGTTGATATGCTGGCTTGGGCTGATGGTTACATCTGGACGAAAGAGGTCTTCAAAGTGAAGGATGAAGAAGCCATGAGAGAGTGGCAGGCGGGTGATTTAAGCAAGCCTATAGTTGAAGAAAAGTTGAGTGAAGCTTGGCCTTTCTCTAGAACTCCTGCCGAGCATAGATGAGCTCAAACTCCTCCTTGAGCTCATCATCAGAGAAGCCCTGATCAAAGGGCATGGTGGAACTCTCCCTCCAGAAGGTTCCACACCTATGCTCTCCTCAACGCTCCGAAGACTCATGTCCTGATGGAGATCAAGGAGCAGCTATCGAGGTTGGAGAAGATGCAGTCTCATCCCGGTAAGTGAAATCCTAATATGTACGGCCTCTACCATCATGACCATGGTCACGATACTAAGAAATGCATCCAGTTTCAAGACAAGATCAAGGAGCTCATCAGGTGAGGTCGGCTTAGTTTATTCCTATGATGTGGGCTTGAAGTAAGGAAAGATCGGCCAAGGGTGTTGCCCTAGCCTGAACCATCAAGGAGGGAAGAGCAATAGGGAGATCAGCCATCCCTCGACATCATCAACACTAGTTTTGGAAGACTTTGGCAGGGAGAGGCTAGCGGATCGATAGAAAAAGCGAAGAAGTGGAGGACTGAAGAACCAATAACTTTCACTAATGAAGATACTCAAGGAGTTTAGTTCCCACATAACGATGCGATTGTAATCTCTCTAAACATTGCTGACTATGATGTATACCGTATTATGATAGATAATGGAAGCTCTGTCAATGTCTTATTTTATGATGCTTTCTCTAAAATGTCTATACCTAATAACCACCTAGGACCTATGAATTCTCCATTGGTGGGTTTCACTGGCGATGCTGTGCCAGTTGAGAAAATAATAACACTAACTATGGATGTAGGACAATATCCTAAACGAGCTAGAGCGTAGGTCGACTTCTTGGTAGTAAAAGCTCTATCTGCTTACAATGCAATTCTTGGCCGACTTGGTCTGAATGTACTTTGGGCAGTAGTATCCACTTATTATCTAAAGATGAAGTTTCCAATAGATCTTGGGATTGGGGAGGTCAGAGAAGATCAAGCTCTAGCAAGGCATTGCTACTCCATCGCCTTACAAAAAAGTGGCTAACCTGACCTTTGTCCAGTTGATGGGCTGGATGTTCATGATGACCTTACTGAGGAGCGGGACGAACCCATAGAAGACCTGGTAGCTATCTCTCTAGATGATCGAAACACAGAATAAATGGTGCAGATCGACTCTAGCTTGTATGGAGAAGTTTGAAAGCAGCTCATTGCCTTCTTATGGAAGAATGTCAACGCCTTTGCCTGGATTCCCTAGACATGCCAGAAATTGATACCGAGGTCATGGAGCATTGACTGGTTGTCGATCCCAAATGCAGACCCATGAAAGAAAAGGTTTGAAGCCATGCACCAGAAAGACAAAAGACGATAGCAGAGGAAGTGGACAAACTCCTTAAAGCTGGGTTCATTCGAGAAGTCAACTGTCCAAGTTGGGTCTCCAATATGGTCCTAATCAAGAAGGCCAACAGCAAATGGAGAATGTGCATAGACTTCAAAAGGCTAAACAAGGCCTATCCAAAGATAGTTACCCTCTGCCCAGAATTGATCAACTGATGGATGCAACTTCGAGCCATGAGCTTCTCACCTCCATGGATGCCTTCTCCGACTACAATCAAATCCAGATGGCATCGAAGGATGAGGAGAAAATTACTTTTATTACTGACCGTGGTCTTTATTGTTATAGGATCATGTCCTTCGGGCTCAAAAATGTAGATGCGACATATCAACATCTAGTCAATAAGAATTTTAAAGAGCAGATCGGTCGTAACATGGAGGTCTATGTAGATGACATGATTGTCAAAAGTCGAACTTTGATCAGTCATGTAGCCAATCTTGAAGAGACCTTCAACGCTTTCTAAAGATATAATATGAACTTGAATCCGACCAAGTGCACCTTCGGAGTAACCTCGGAGAAATTCTTAGGGTTCATGATCTCGAGGTAGGGAATCGAGGCCAATCCGAGAAGATCCGAGCCATCCAGGAAATGACTGTCCCAAAATCAATAAAAGAAGTTCAGCACCTAACCAGAAAAATGGCTTCTTTGAATCGCTTTGTCTCGAGGTCGGCTGAGCGGTGCATGCCTTTCTTCCAGGCCCTCAAACAACCAAAGAACTTCTACTAGACTACGAAATGCAAACAAGAGTTCGAAGAGCTCAAAAGCTACCTCGACTCGCCTCCTCTACTGGCTAAGCCCAAACTTAGAGAAGGATTGTTTCTATACTTGGCAGTCTCTCCAACGGCCCTCGTGGCAGTTTTAGTCAAAGAAGAGGCGAAAATACAGCAGCCGATCTACTATATAAGTTGAGTCCTAAGGGATGCAGAGATCAGGTACACTAAATTAAAAAAATTAATTTATGCTCTTTTGATTGTAGCCAAGAGATTTTGGCCCTACTTTTAGGGGCATACAATAACACTCCTCACTGATCAGCTAATCAAGGCAGTTCTTCATCGAATAGACACCTCTGGGAGAATCATAAAGTGGGCAATTGAGCTCATAGAATTCGACATCAACCATCAACGTCGGCCATTAATCAAAGCTCAGAGATTGGTTGATTTTATAGTTGAATGCACGATCCTAGATGATGCCGAATCTAAGCAGAATGAGGTCAGTATTCCATGGTTGCAACCGAGCTTTCCTGAAGAAAGAATAGACCTTTCCAAGGATTTCTAGGCCCTGTATGTGGATAGCTCTTCCAATACTTTCAGTGTAGGAGCTGGACAGATCTTGGTCAACCCAGAAGGGGTTATTGTCGAGTATGCACTGTATTTTGAGTTTCTTGCAATGAACAATGGAGTAGAATATGAAGCTCTGATAGTGGAGCTAACGATAGCAAAATAATTAGAAGCATATTGGCTCCGAGCTTACAGTGATTCATAGTAGATAGTGGGACAGGTCAGCGGCGATTACGAGGCTCAGGAGGAAAACATGATAAAATATCTTGAGAAAGTAAAGAGCTTGACCCCGACATTCAATAGTTTTAATATCCAGCATATCCCAAGGGCGTAAAATGCTAAGGCCAACCTTCTATCCAAATTGGCCACACTTGCTCCAAATGAACTTCCGAAGGAAGTATACTTTGAAGTATTAAAATGTCCAAGTTTGAAAGAGCCACTGACTACCATGCAGATTGACCATGAGCCCTGCTGGATTGATCCATTGATTGCTTATCTTAGAGGTGGAACTCTCCCTCACGACCCAAAGAAAGCTCAAAAGTTGAGGAACCAGACCTCCCGATATGTACTTTACGAAGATAAACTATATAAGAGATCATATTCTTTGCCACTTTTAAGATATCTTCAATCTTCCGAGGCCGATTTTGCATTATAGAAAGTGCATGAAGGAGTCTGTGAAAACCATCTGGGTGCTAGATTACTGTCTTACAAGCTACTTTGGTAAACTTATTATTAGCCAACTATGCACCATGATTGCATCGAATATGTTAGAAAGTGCGACCACTGTCAAGGGAATGCAAATATACAAATACAGTTGGCCTTCGAGCTTACCCCACTAAGCACCTCTTGGCTATTTGCACAATGAAAAATGGATATACTTGGCCCCTTCCCAATGGCACCCAGACAACGGAAGTTTTTCTTAGTTGTGATTGATTACTCCACCAAATGGATTAAGGCCAAATTCTTGGTAAAGATTACTGAAGCCAAAGTGCAAGACTTCATCTAGAAGTTGATTATTTGTAGATTTGGCCTACCCTAAATTCTTATTACAGACAATAAGCGATAATTTGCTAGGAGAAAGTTCGCTGAGTTTTGTGAAGATTTGAACATCTTTCATAACTTCATGTCAGTAGCTCATCCACAAGTGAACGGTGAAATAGAAGTGACTAACAGAATCTTATTGCAAGGCATCAAGATAAGGCTTGAAAGAGCAAGGGGGACTTGGGCGGACGAGCTTTACCACGTCCTATGGGCATACTGAACTATCCAGAAGCTACCAACTGGAGAAATGCCATCGCTCTAGCTTTCAGAATGAAAGCAGTCATCTCGATAGAGCTCAAGCTACCACCGGCATGGGTTGTAGCCTTCAGTGAGCAATGCAATTCGTAGGAACTTAGAGCAAATCTCGATCTGCTGGATGAAAAATAAGAAGAAGCCCAAGTTTGGATGGCTGCTTATAGATGAAGAGTGGTCCGCTACTATAACTCCAGAGTCAAAGGCAAAATATTCAAAGTGGGAGACTTGGTACTTCAATGAGCAGCCGTTTTACAACATCAAAATCAAAGGAAGCTCGTCCCAAAATGGGAAGGTCCTTACGAAGTCAGAGATTGTCTGGCCTAGAACTTATTACTTGAAGAAGCTCGGAGGCACCAATCGCCCACGACCATGGAGCTCGGAGAACTTGTGCATGTATTATCAATAATCTCATTTCAATACAATCTTCTTATTTTAATATCTTCAAACTTGGTGTAAAACTATAATGACGGGAAATAGCTTCCCAAACTTTGTCATCAGATGAAGTTAGCCCTATTAGGAACAGGAGGAGAACCTCATCCTAACATTAAGCTAAAGCGAAGATCTTGGTTACTTAAGTTGGGATGCGAGGAGAGGTCCTTTCAATGGCTCTTTTGTGCCCCTATAGTCCTATTAGGAATAGGAGGAGAATCTCATCCTAACACTGAGCTAAAGCAAAGACCTCGATTACATAAGCTGAGATGCGAGGAGAGGTCCTTTCAATGGTCCTTTTGTGCCCTTATAGCCCTATTAGGAATAAGAGAGGAACCTCATCCTAACATTGAGCTAAAGCAAAGGCCTTGGTTACTTAAGTTAGGATGCAGGAAGAGGCCCTTTCAACGGCCTTTTGTGCCCTATAGTCCTATTAGGAATAAGAGAAAAACCTCATCCTAACATTAAGCTAAAGCAAAGACCTCAGTTACCTAAGCCAGGATGTAGAGAGAGAACCTTTCAACGACCCTTTATGCCCCTATATCCCTTTTAGGAATAGGAGGGGAACCTCGTCCTATCATTGAGCAAAAGCAAAGACTTCGGTTACTTAAACTAGGATGCGGAAAGAGGCCCTTTGAACGGCCCTTTTATGCCCCTATAGCCCTATTAGGAGTAGGAGGGGAACCTCGTCCTAATATTGAGCTAAAGCAAAGATCTTGATTACTTAAGTTAGAATACGTGGAGAGACCCTTTCAATGGCCCTTTTGTGCTCCTATAGTTCTGTTAGAAACAGGAGGAGAATCTTATCCTAACATTAAGCTAAAGCAAAGACCTCGGTTACTTAAGCTGAGATGCGGAGAGAGGCCCTTTCAACGACCCTTTTGTGCCCCTATAGCCCTATTAGGAATAGGAGGATAACCTCATCCCAATATAGAGCTAAAGAGAAGACCTCGGTTACTTAAGCTGGGATGCGTGGAGAGGTCCTTTCAATGAATCTTTTGCGCCCCTATAGCCTCACTAGGAATAGGAGAAGAACCTCATCCTAGCAAGATCAAAGAATGCCCCGATGACCTCATCCTAACACGGGTAAAAATCCCTGGTTGCTTAAAATGGAGGAAAAATACTATTCGATGCTCATCCTGCTAAAAGAAAAGGTAAAGAGAATAAAAGAGTCGATAAATATCTAATCCACGCAAGAGGACAATAGAAGAAAGTATCATTTCATTACAGTTAAAGATAGTTACAAAACGAGGATCTATAAGATCAAGTACAAAATAGAAGGATGGGCAAAATCCTAAGAAGGATTGGGTTCCTCAGACTTCGGACTACTAGCCAGTACTAAGAATTTTTTTAGAATGATGATCTCTTCTTCAAGCTCTTTCCTCCTCATCAAGTTGTTGCAAAACATCCGATCAGCCCATCAGTAGTTCTCCTCTGACTCTCGCAACCTCTTCCTTAGAACCTTCGATTCAGCTTCTACATCCTTAATGGCTTGTTGCCCGCAAGCCAGTTGGATCTTTAGTTGCTGAACCTCGGCCTCCTCCTACCTGATGGATTTAGAGAGTTAGCCCATGATCCTCCTCAAGGTTGCAACTTGCTCCGACTCCCTGCTCGATCCAAAATAATAGCTATCAGCGAGCTACTTTTGGAGCTAGACCACCTCACTCTCAGCGGTATGAAGTTTCTGCTCAAGTTTGGATATTCTTTCACTCCAACCTAACTAATAAGTGTCGTAAGTGAGCTCGGCATCATGCAACTACTTTTGGAGTGCGGAGAATTTTTTCGACCAATCCCACTCATAGCGGGCTTTGTCAGAGGACAATGGTGAACTTCCTTCTAACAATTGAATCTTCTCCTTTGCCGCTTTAAGCCTGACCTCGAGGGAGTTGATCTTCACCATTAATGTCCAAAACTTGTCGCTGGCATTTTTCTTGAGTTCAGCAAGCTCCTTCTCGAAGATACCCTTTCTGATGGCAACACTTGCAGAATCTCGCATGTGTAGCTTGTGAAGATGGGTGACCTCGATTATGGCTTCCAAAGCATTCTCCCTGGATTTCTGAAGTTCATCTTCAGCTTTCTTCAATTTCTTTTTTAGCTGATGAACTTCTTTCCTCAAATGTTTAAGATGAGACTTCAAAGGGATGCTCTGAGGCAATGGATTGGCATTGATAGGGGACTACATCCAATGCATGAAAAATATTCAAAAGCACTCGAAGGTATTGACAAAAAGAAATTTACTTTTATTAATTAAAGTTTTTCATGTATAGGATAAAGTAAAAAAAAGAAAAATACAACTATCAAGAACCCCTAACCTCGGGAGGAGAAATAGGAGAGGAGCTCGGCACTCCAATAGCAATCACGAACCCAGGAGCCAATTCAACAGATTTAGAAGGAGGAGTAGTAGGGGAGCTCGGTGCTTCAGGGATAATCTCAGGCTCCAGCATAGGTTCAGAAGCCTCAACAACAAGCTCGAAGGGCTCAAGGGCTGCTTTGATAGGACAAAGGTCGGCCGCAATGGCTGATGGTCCAGTCTTTTCATTGGAGATGTCTCCATAAAGAAAATCGAGATCAAGTTCGAAAAACTTTCCAGCCACTCAGTCCTCACAGAGCTCATACCCCTTTTGAAAAGCCTCCTGGCTGAAGGCAATGTTCAGGTCCATCATTTCAAACGAAACCTTGAACTCCTCCACCGCCTAGACCTTTGCCTCCGAGATCTGTCTTGAGGTTTCATCCTTTAGCTCGGCAATCCTGACCTTAGCTTTTTTCCTCCTCTCCTCCTCCAAAGCCAAAGCAGCCTACGACCCTGCCAGAATGAGCTCTCCCTTTTGGAGTGCCTCCTGAAGGACCCCAACCTCGGCCATATTCTCCTCCAAGAAATGGTCAGCTTCAGCAGTCCTCTTTCGAAAGTGGTCAACTTTGGTCTAGAGGTTCTCCTGAACCATTGATGACTCTGATTACAAATGGTTCACCTTTTTGATGTATACTAGCAATTGGTGATCGAACTGCAAGGAGCAAATAGAGTTATATAGGCATTAGAGGGATAAAGAAAGAAGAGATGTAGCGGGGCGATTACCTGAAGGAAGGTACCAAGGGAGTCCCAGCAGAGTTGGGCATCATCGAGGTTGACCATCTGATCTATGACCTTGGGTAAGGCAAACTTGTTGACCAACTCCCATATGGTGTCTGGGGTGCTGAAGGGGCCCTCTTCCAAGTCATCCTTATCATTGGATCGACTAGGACAAGTCTTGCATTGCACCTTCACAACAATCAATTTTTTCTTCTTTTTCTTCTCCTCTCTTCCTTCTCTCTCGATAGGACGATCTTCGATGGGGGAACTCATAGATGCAGGAGGCACCGAACCCCCAGCAACATCAATCCCGACAATAGGGGGAACATCGATAGGATGAGAGACTTCGATGCTCTCAGTAGCTTTGAAAGTGGTAGCGGCACTGGAAGGAGCCATGGAGCTTCGAGTGGTAATCTTCATCCTCTTCGAACTCTCTCCTAATACTTTCCCCTTCCTTTTCCAGGCATGAAGTCCTTTGAAAATTCTATCAATGGCTCGAGCATCCATCTCTGCAACAAATAAGAGATCATAATCAGCAACATCCACATATATACAAAATCCTATGAAAATTCAAAGCTTGCAGAAAAGTACCAGCTGGGTTGAGGGGACTCAAACTCGTGTTAAACAGAGTTTGATCCTTTAAGAGTTCGATTAGAAGGGGAGCACAATAATTTCTAAATTTACTAATAGAGTCGAGATCACCCTTATCTAAACTAGGAGCTCGACAGATTGACTCTCTAAGAAGACCCCAAGGAGGAAGCCCTAGTATTAAAGTTTGGCAAGATACAAAAAAGAACCTCTCCTTCCAATTGTGGATAGAAGAAGGGGCTCCTTTCAATAACCCCTTCTTACCAAACTAAGGAGAAAAGTACCACTATGTTGAAAATTATGTTCCAAAGCCAACCATCAGCCTGTTGACAGTTGAGCTATTTTATAATTATAATTAATTTATTAATTAACAAAAATATTTGGACATCTTTTTCATCATAAGTTTACATCTTCTAATGAACTCCATTGTTGTGATGAAGTCCTTAGGATTGTTTAGTTTTGATAAAGAGAGAATTTATCGATTAGTCCTTAAATTTATTGACGATCAAATGATAGGCTGTTAATTAAGACAACAGCGTCTATTGAGCATAGGTCGCCATATGCCATATAGGTTGATTGTCCTCTTAACCAAGGAGTGTGGAGATACTGGTATAGCATACAGATGAGATGTATGGGTACATCATCATTAAACGTGACCAACTGCAGAGCATTCTACTGTCGAGAATGTCTCTTATGGGATATAGGTATAAGTATCTCTTAGACCTAAGATCACCTTAGTGACTTGTAAGCAACTCACTGTGCTTTGGTACTGAACTAACTAAATTTCTAATTCAACAATGAAAGGCTTTTGGACATAATCAAATACTTACAAAGTCAGAGTATGATCAAGATGAAATTGACCACTCCAAGAGTTGGAGAAGAATGTATCACTATATTTCAATATAGCAAAACCTTGGCCAGGGTAATCCTGAAGGGAAATCCTGATTTCCCGGTCCAGGTTCGTCCAGATCTGATTAGATCAAGAGATATATTTCAAAACTTTTCTTTTGATCTCAATCAGATCTTGATATATTTCAGATCTGATTCTTATTATTTTAATAAATAAAATAAAATAAGATAAATTAAATCAAATTTAATTTACCTGATTTGGGTAATCCTATTACCCTGTAGATGATCCTGATTGCAGCGGAAGGTTCTGGATCTTAGCCACGCAAGCGCCTGGCCTCTACCGGTATCCACTCGGGTTGGATCTGGAGATCCTCTTCTTCTCTATCACACCTCCAAAAATCAGATCTGGATCTGATCTGGAGGATCTTCAAAACTCTTTTGAAGATCTGCAGTCGTCCTTTTGCAGCAGCGCAGCCTTCTTGCTTTTGATCGCCTTTCCTTGATCTGAATCGCACCAACCTAAGTCCAAAACACCTTTTGGACGTGGAGAGCAAGGGGAGAAGAGACTATGGCATGGAGAAGGAGGGGAGAGGCAGCCTTGGGGCATGTGGGGTTTCTCAATTGCATTCACTTAGGATTAGGGTTGGGCGCAGGGTCTTATTTATAGACCTCTTGTGATCCAACTCCTCTTCCTCTCAACCAATCACAACCCTTTGTGAAATCAGATCTAAATCTGATTGGTTGGAATAGAGACCCCTGGATTCCTCCTTAGAGGGCGCCTAAGACCAGTCAAACTGGATTCTTAGTAGAACTCTAATTGGAATCCAAAAGGGAGGTGGAGTCCTTGTCCAACAAGGACTCCTAGGCGCCTCCTACTTGGGCTCACGCCACCCTTGGCGTGCGCCCTTCTCCTTGCCAGGTTCTGGCAGGGGGACAGGCCCCCACCAGCTCTCCAATAGGTGCATGACATGTGGTCAAAAGTCAAAGGTCAATGGTCAACGTTTGACCAGTCAAAGGTAGACTTTTGACCAAAGTCAAAGAACAAGAAATGGCAGGTGACCAAAAATGGCAGGTAATGTCTTACAAATAAGACAACCTATTCTGACTTGGACAACCTCCAGTCAGACCATATGAAGGCCTCTGATTGAGCACAAACTCCTTTGGCTCAGTCAGGACAACTTATTTATGATAGTAAAAGAAGAACGTTAGGTTCAATCGAGTGCTAGCACGATTTCCTTGAACCTAATTGAATCTCATTCAGATCAATTGAACTAGATCAGTTCAATTGATGATCACCAGATTCAAACCCTTGTTTGTGTGACCCAGTTAGGTTCAGTTCTGTATGGTAATGGGATATGTCATGATCTCTATCATAGACATCATCGAAACTCCTTTCGATGGATCAGAACTCTTCTGATTCGAACAGCTAGAATGATCGATCATCTAAATCATTCTAATTGCTCCCAAAATCCACCAGTGACACCTAGCAGTATATGGTGGCAACCCATCAGAGCTGAATGCGAACCTCTTGGTGCAGCTACCTGTGTGATTAAGTTCTTCTATCTTGAGCCCCGATCAGATTAGGGTTAAGGTGAACTCGTCAAACCCTAGTCTCTGTCATATGATGTAATCATTCGATTCGAGTCCAATGTGAAAATCTAAATAGAAACTCTTTCTATTATTTCACTCTGCCATGGCCATGGGCTTTCTGGACTTGATTCTCATGATCATCATAGGGCTGCTCCTCTACCACCGAGGTAGATAGATTCCATCTTGATGCAATCCAGTTCCTACAATGAACATGCTATAGCCAACATACACCTCAGGGTTCCATATGGCTAGGAGACCGAGTAATGGTGTAGTCAAACTATAACACCCTCAAGGTGAACTGCCGATGCATCTCAGGTCAAAGAACCAGACACACTACTGCAGCATCGAGTCAGTCATTGACGAGAAGGTAGACTTCCTAATGACTACTCGAGGTGGTCACGCTCAGTGCCCTCGTTCTCTAACGAGTACCTGTACTCTCGCTCCGGTGTCTCCACACCGTAGACTCAAGACTCATCTACTAAAGAGAAGCGATTCGTACACCAACCTTCCGGATCAATCACCATCCTCGTGATGATCCTATGGTCGGGAGCATGTTTATGAGTTAATAATGATTATTCATGTCTTAAATTTTCAACTCTTGAAAATATGAATTATCATTACCATTAACTCAAAGGATGTATCACAGACACTAAATACACATATGTGATAGAAAATAACCCATTTATTAATTATAGTCAAAATTATAATTTTGCCCCTAGAAGTGTATTACAAGTGTCAGCCAATTCTGGCTTCTAGGGCACATATATCTAACAATCTCCCACTTGTCCTAAAGCCAATTGGCTACAAGTCTAAGTCCCATCTTCTCAAGGTGGGCTTCGATCTTCTGCTGGCCCAACGGCTTTGTAAGTGGGTCTGCCACATTATCTGTGGAGTTGACTCTCTTGACCTCGACGTAACCTTTCTCAAGGTAATCGCGGATGAGGTGGTATCGCCGCTCAATGTGCTTGGATTTCTGGTGAGACCTCGGCTCCTTAGCAAGGGCTATGGCGCCATTGTTGTCGCAGTATAGAGGAATGGCATCTGATGGCATTACTCCAATTTCTGCAGCAAACTTCTTGTACCAGAATGCTTCCTTTGCAGCCTCTGATGCAGCGATATATTCTGCTTCCATGGTGGAATCTGCTATCACAGTTTGCTTGGAACTCTTCCAGCTGACAGCTCCACCATTGCACACAAACAGACTTCCAGATGTCGACTTTCGATCATCTATATCGGACATGAAAGTCCGAGTCTGTGTATCCCTGGAACTTGGAGTTCTCCATTACCAAAGACCAACATCATATCCTTAGTTCTTCTCAAGTACTTAAGGATACATTTCACAGAAGTCCAGTGTTCTTCACCTGGATTTGACTGATATCTGCTTGTGACACTCACAGCATGGGCTATATCAGGTCGTGTACATAGCATGGCATACATGAGGCTCCCTATTGCAGAAGCATAAGGGATCTGCTCATGCGTTCTATTTCCTCAGGTGTGCTGGGGCACATCTTCTTGGAAAGATGAATACCATGTCTGAAGGGTATTAATCCCCTCTTAGAGTTTTCCATACTAAACCTCTTTAGTACTTCCTCTATGTACATCTTCTGTGAAAGTCCTAGCATCCTATTCGGTCTATCCCTATAGACCTTAATTCCTAGAATAAAGGATGCTTCACCTAGGTCTTTCATGGAGAATTCCTTGGACAACCACATCTTGACTGATGTCAACATGGGAATATCATTCCCAATAAGGAGGATGTCATCCACGTACAATACGAGGAAGACAACAGCGCTCCCACTGACCCTTTTTGAAAACACATGGTTCCTCTTCATTTTTGATGAAACCAAACTTTTTGATCACATCATTGAAACGAGTGTTCCAGCTCCGAGATGCTTGCTTAAGTCCATATATGGACCTTTGCAGCTTGCAAACCTTGTGATCAGTATCACTGGATGTGAAACCTAGCGGCTGTTCCATATAGATATCTTCCTCAAGATATCCATTTAAGAATGCCGTTTTCACGTCCATTTGCCATATTTCATAATCGAAATAGGCTGCAACAGCAAGCAATGTGCGGATGGATTTTAGCATAGCTACTGGGGAAAAGGTATCCTGATAGTCAATGCCTTCGCGTTGACTATAACCTTTTGCCACCAGTCTAGCCTTGAATGTCTCCACATTCCCATCTGCACCAATCTTTCTCTTGAAGATCCATTTACACCCAATAGGTACTATACCTTCTGGTGGATCTACCAAGGTCCAGACTTGGTTTGAGTGCATCGAGTCAATTCTCTGACTTCATTGCCTCAAGCCATTTCTCGGAGTCGATATCTGATATCGCCTCGTTGTAGGTTTTGGGATCATCACCATGAGCACCATTACCTATGAGGAACATTTCCTCTACGTCCTCTGAAATAATACCTAAGTATCTTTCAGGGGGATGGGAAACTCTTTCCGATCTACGAGGTGGAGGAGGTAGTGTTCTTATTGGCTCAACCTGATTTGGTTCCACTTGGTCCTTAGCTCGTTCTGCTTGTGAGACTTTCTCATCAAGCTTGATCTGTTTTCCAATGCCGCTATCTTGAATAAACTATTTTTCAAGAAAGATGGCATGTCGACTCACAATCACATTGTGGTCTTCTGGAATGTAGAAATAGTATCCTAATGACTCTTTAGGATATCCTATGAATCGAGCTCTAAAGGACCTAAACTCTAACTTGTCCGCTTGTTGTCTTTTGACATGAGCCGGACAACCCCAAATTCTGAGATGACTCAGACTTGGTTTCTTACCGTGCCATATCTCATACGGTGTGGTAGGAACGGTTTTAGAGGAAACCCTATTCAGTAAGATAGATTGAAGTTAATAATGAGTGTCCCCAAAGAAAAAATCAGGGAGGTCTGTGAAGCTCATCATGGATCGAACCATATCCAATAGAGTCCGATTTCTCCATTCTGAAACCCCGTTGAGTTGAGGTGTTCCTGGTGGAGTCCATTGAGAGACTATGCCATTTTCCTTAAGATAGTCTAGGAATTCCCGACTAAGGTATTCACCTCCTCGATCTGATCGAAGAACCTTAATGGGTTTTCCAGTTTGTTTTTCTACTTCATGTCTGAATTCTTTGAACTTTTCAAAAGCTTCAGACT
>QRFJ01006581.1:0-46994 GCA_006176705.1 Cocos nucifera
CAAGCTGCTCAAGGTTACTTCCAAACCACTTAATGACCCATATTCAAATTCATATAATCCTGGTTGGAGAAACCATCCTAATTTCTCTTGGAAACCACAACAGACTCAGGCTCAGACCCAAATCCCACCAGTTCCAAAATTATCAAAATAGGCCTCCAGTACCAGAACTATGCCTATAATAAGGGACAACCTAGTCAGTCTTCTCAACCACTGCATTATAATCAAGCCCTCATACCCACCTCCTCATCAACAGACCAATCTAGCCGATGATAAATTCAATCAACTTCAATAATTAATTCTAAGCCAACAATAATCAATTCTGACCCAACAACAATCAATTGCCAGGCTAGAAGCTCAAATAGGATAATTAGCTGAGTCTAGCATGAGGAGAGAACCAGGTCAATTACCAAGCCAACCAATTGCAAATCCTAAAAATAATCCATCCAATGTCTATCAACCACCTGGATTTACTCATCCATCTAACATTCCACCTAAGAATCCCCAATTAGAAAATGCTAAAGCAATATCTGAACTTAGAAGTGGTAGGATTCTTAAGGACCCATACCAAGACCAGGTGATAGGGGCTAATACTGATGAAAAATTTGAAGAAGAGATTAGTACTGAAACTAATCATATAGAAGAACCTGAGCTTAGAACTGGTACTGATAAAATAGATAAAGGAAAGAAGAAAATAGATGAATTACCTGAGACATATAAACCCAAAGCCCCATCGTTCCCTTCGGCCTTAGAAGCAGGCTCTTCCCGTAAAAAGCAAGAAGCACATGCAACAAGGAGCTAATGGAACTATTTAAACAAGTTCATATTAATTTACCCCTCCTCGATGCAATTCAGCATGTCCCAGCCTATGCTAAATTTCTTAAAGAACTCTATACCCAAAAGCGTGAGCCACGAACCACCAAAAGAGTTATGCTATCTGAGGATGTAAGTGCGGTCCTATTAAATCCAATACCTCAAAAGATGAAAGATCCTGGTGCACCCTTAATTTCATGTGTTATAGGAGGTATAACCTTTAACCGAGCATTACTAGACTTAGGAGCTAGTGTGAACCTACTTCCAACCTCGGTTTATGAAAAATTTGGGATTGGAGAATTAAAACCCACATCAGTTATTTTGCAATTAGCTGATAGATCTATAAAAACACCACGTGGTTTGATTGAGGATGTTCTAGTTAGAGTAGACAAATGTTATTTTTCAGTAGACTTCCTCATACTTGACATGGAACCATCCCAAGAGCTGAACCAGAATCCCATAATTTTAGGACGTCCTATTCTTAGCGACTGCCAATGCCAATATCAACTGTAAGACAGGAGCTATGGACATTTCTTTTGAGAATCAAAAAGTAAGAATTAATATTTTTAATACCCCAAAGTACACTCAAGAGGAGGAAGACTGCTTTGTAATCAATCAGGTAGATGAAATAGTTGAATCTAATTCCTCCTTAGATTTACTGCAAGATGATGAACCCACTGAAGAAACTCAAACCCAGGAAGTAAATGCCCTGCTTAATTCACCTCAACCATCACATTCATTACCTTGGTCAGTGAAAGTTGAGCCCTTACCCTGAGCAAAAAATTGAACCATTACGTCCTTCAATTCAGGCCCCACCACAACTTGAACTAAAACCTTTACCTGAATCACTTAAGTATGTATTTTTAGGATCAAAGAAAACCCTACCGGTAATAATTGCTTCCAACTTAACTACTGAACAGGAAAAATCAATTGGTAAATATTCTAAAAACATATAAGAAGGCCATAGGTTGGACCGTCGCTGATTTAAAAGGAAATTAGTCCTGTCAATATGCATGCACCATATTTATATAGAAGATAATGCCAAACCAACTCGAGAGATGCAAAGACGGCTTAACCCTAACATGCAAGAAGTAGTCAAGAAAGAGGTAATTAAATGGTTAGATGCTGGAATTATTTATCCTATCTCTGACAGCCACTGGGTGAGTCCCACACAAGTTGTTCCAAAGAAATCTAGACTTACAGTTGTCCGTACTGAACATGAAAACTTAGTACCAATATGACTTTCCACTAAGTGGCATGTCTATATAGATTATAGAAAACTTAATACAACCATCTGAAAAGATCACTTTCCCTTACCCTTTATTCGATCAAATCCTAGAAAGACTAGCAGGCCAACAATACTTTTGCTTTTTAGATGGATACTCAGGATATAATCAGATAGCAATCTATCCAGGAGATCAGGAAAAGACCACCTTTACATGTCCCTATGGAACCTTTGCTTTCCGTAGAATGCCATTCGGATTATGTAATGCACCTGCGACTTTTCAAAGGTGCATGATGTCAATATTTTTAGACATGATAGGAGATTTCTTAGAAATATTCATGGATGATTTTTCAGTCTTTGGAGAATCTTTTGAGAGTTGCCTCAACAATTTGAAGAAAATATTAAAATGATGTATTGAGGCTAATCTAGTGTTAAGCTGGGAAAAGAGCCACTTCATGGTTCAAGAGGGGATCGTTTTAGGACATATAGTATCTAAGAAAGGGATTGAGGTAGATAAAGCTAAAGTTGAACTAATTTCTAAACTTCTTCCTCCCACTTCTGTCAAATAAATTCGATCTTTTCTTGGCCATGTAGGATTCTATCATCGCTTCATCAAAGACTTCTCTAAAATTTCTCAGTCCTTTGTGTAATCTACTCGCTAAGGATGTTTCTTTTAACTTTGATGAAAATTATCTTAAAGCTTATGAAATCTTAAGAGAAGCTGTGACCAAAGCTCCAATCATACAACCTCCTAACTGGTCACTACCTTTTGAAATTATGTGCGATACCTCAGACTTTGCCATAGGAGCTGTCCTGGGCCAAAGGGTAAACAAATGTCCTGTAGTGATCTATTATGCTAGTAGAACTCTGAATGAAGCACAAATGAATTATACCACCACTGAAAAAGAGTTGCTAGCCATTGTGTTTGCCCTAGAAAAGTTTAGATCATATCTATTAGGATCAAAAATCATAATTTACTCGGATCATTCAGCCTTGAGATACCTGCTCTCAAAGAAAGATGCTAAACCATGATTAATTAGATGGATCTTACTGCTACAAGAATTTGATATTGAAATTCGAGATAAGAAGGGATCTAAAAATGTTGTAGCAGACCATCTATCTAGGATCCTAGTTAAAGATAGTGAACCTGTATCAATCAGAGAATCTTTTTTAGATGAACAATTGTTAACAGTTTCACATACAAAGGCCCCTTAGTTTGTAGATATTGTCAATTACTTAGTCATAGGACAAATTCCTGATGGCTGGTCTAAGAATGAGAAGGATCGATTCTTTGCTCAAATCAAATATTATTTTTGGAAAGATCCTGAGCTTTTTAGAATTTGTGCTGATCAAATCATTCGTAGATGTGTTCCTGAATCTGAACAATTGAGTATCTTACAATTTTGTCATACCCTTGCTTGTGGAGGACATTTTTCTGGACGAAAAACTATGGCCAAAGTATTGCAGAGTGGTTTTTATTGGCCAACATTATTTAAGGATGCCCATACTTTTAGTCAGGAGTGTCTTAAGTGTCAAGCCTTAGGAAATATTTCAAAGAAAGACATGATGCCTTTAAACCCCATCTTAGTAGTAGAAATTTTTGATGTATGGGGAATTGATTTTATGGGACCTTTTCCACCTTCCAATGGATTTGAATACATTTTGGTAGCTGTCGATTATGTTTCTAAATGGATTGAAGCAATAGCAACATGAACCAATGATCATAAAGTAGTCTTAAAATTTGTTTCAGAAGAATATCTTTTCTAGGTTCGGATTTTCCACGTGCTATCATTAGCGATGGAGGTACCCATTTTACAAATCACCAATTTCAAACTTTATTACGAAAATATGGGGTGACACATAAGATAGCTATACCATACCATCTACAAACAAGTGGCCAGGTAGAAGTATCTAATAGAAAAATTAAGAATATCTTATAAAAGACTATTAGGCCTGATCGAAAAGATTGATCAAATCGATTAGATGATGCATTACGGGCCTATAGGATAGCTTATAAAACCCCTATTGGAATGTCTCCTTACAGATTAATCTATGGAAAAGTATGTCACCTTCCGATAGAACTTGAACATAAAGGATATTGGGCAATAAAATAATTAAATTTTAATTTAAACCAAGCTGGTTCCAATCGAATATTACAATTGAGTGAATTAGATGAATTAAGATAAGAACTTATGAAAATTCAAAAATCTATAAAGAGAAAATGAAAGCCTTCCATGATAAACATATTTCAAGAAAAACCTTTGAACCAAATCAATAAGTCTAGTTATTTAACTCAAAGCTTCAATTATTTCCTAGAAAATTAAAATCCAGATAGGATGGATCTTACATAGTTAATCACATATTCCCATATGGTGCAATCAAACTCTATGATCCTAGGACTCAAAATTTTTTTAAGGTAAATGGCCAAAGGCTTAAACCATATATCGAAGGGATATCATTAAATCGAAACATTGACCAAGTACAATTAACAAAACCATAATGAATTAAACTACATTTTGTCTGACTGAAGACAATAAACTTAGCACTTGTTGGAAGGCAACCCAATACTTTTTGAATCTAATTTATTCTTTTTAGTTTTTTTTAGGCTAAGCTGGAGAAAGGACCAAAAAACTGGAGAAGGATTATAAGCTTCAAGACCCATGCTAAATAAATAAACATAATTTATACCCTTTTATTTATTTTTTCTCTCCATTGAGGATAATGTTAATTCAGTTGAGGGGTAAATATATATATATATATAATAAAAATAAAATAAAAAAATTAAAAAAATAATAATAAATATATATATATAAATAATAATCAAACTTTAAAACTATTTTGAAAATTTTTGGATAAACCATATTTTAGGAAAGAGAATCTTAAGCAAAATAAACTAGAAAAAGTAATAAAGTTAGAAAGTATTAACTAATAATGGTAGCAAGTTAAGAAGCAGATTATTTGGTCAGACCATTAGCAGCCTACTTAGGTCATTTAAAGACTAACAACACTTCTAATTGCACATGCACACTAATGAAGCACAGTAAGTATTGATTATAAGGCTAATTGAGGATTCAATTATTACTAAAAATTGGTGGTTTATATATACCTCAACTAAAAAAACTTGAATTTAAGGAAAGAGCTATCTGCTTAAATAAAAAGTGTAAAACATAGAGTATATGTGGATTTTTCTAAACTAGAACTCTGTACCTAAGTCAAGTATAAAAGTTCACATCAAATGATGAAGGGAAGGCCAGGATGCTTAGCATAATTTTCAAAAAAAAAAAGAAAAAAAAAGAAAAAAAAAGAAAAAGAGGAGTGTGAAAGCTACCTTAATTCATGCACTTAACTTGAGAGTATATAGAAAACTAACCAAAATAGGTGATAAAATAAGATTCGTTTGTCCTTTAAATCAACACTCAAATGCTAAGTTAGTATTCACGAAATCAAGTGCTGAAAATCTTTAGATGAACTCTAAGAAAGTTTCTCTGATTAATCTGCCATAAAATTTACTTCTAAAACTCAATACTTAGTTAGTGATATTGTCTAAACTTTTAATCTTAAATCCTAGATCTATTCTTGTAAAGGAGGATCTTAATGAAATATGATAATTGATCGAAATTAAATTCTTTCTTTACTCGAGGATGAGCAAAGCTTAAGTTGGGGGGTATGATAAGCACCATAAATTCATCAATAAAAATATTAATTTATTAATTAATTTATATTAATTTTTAAAAATTAATGATTAATTTATATATAACTTTTAAGAAATTAATATTTTTATTAATTAAAAATTAATTAAAAAATAATAAAAATTAAAAAAATAAAATTTTATAATCAATGGAAAGAGCTTATTTTTTTTATCATAATAAAATAAATTTAATGTAAAATAAAGCTAAAACAAAAAAGATATAAATTTTTAAAGAAATAAAATAAATAAAAAATTAAATAAAAATAACATACGGCTCAGTCGGCTCAAGCCACCACGCCATATCAGTCGACGCATCCAAACGCACTGAGCCAAACTGACAAGCCAGCATGCCAAGCCAGCCATGCAAGCCAACTAAGTCGCGGAAGCCGTCAGCCGATCCACGATCCAAGCGTGGACCGCCAGCTCAGCAGAAACCGACGAATCAAGATGCGACACGTGGTGGACCTAAATCCTTAAAGAATTCATAGAAAATCTATCACGGCTCATAGGGCATTTTGGTCTTTTCACTCGATGATAGAAGCGTTGATTGGTTGTGGTGTGTGGTGCGGCC
Source organism: Cocos nucifera (assembly GCA_006176705.1). Classification (NCBI taxonomy): domain Eukaryota; kingdom Viridiplantae; phylum Streptophyta; class Magnoliopsida; order Arecales; family Arecaceae; genus Cocos; species Cocos nucifera. Next base: position 6,295 of record QRFJ01006581.1, read on the forward strand.
GTTCATGCGGTCCATGAAAACAGTAATTGCATGATCGGATGGCTGTGGTAGCTTGAGGTCAAGATCAATGAATTTAATTCAGCTTCAGACTTCATGTGGATCGCCATCCAATGATAGTGCATGATCCAGAAAATGATCCAACGGTCTAGAACACTCCCGACGGTGATCAGGACTTTCAATGTGCGATCAGCAGTCAGATTTTCTCCATCAACATGCAATCAATAGTCAGAATTTAATCCGATCTGATCTAGATCGATATGCATTTGATTTTGATGATTTTTGGTCTGTTGGATTTCTATTGAATAGCTAGATTTTACCAGACTTACCAGATTCATATTAGAGCTATTTTAATCCAAATTTTACTCAAATTTCTTTATATTTTGATGATTAAAATAAGGCTCTTAGTCCCACATTGCCTTCAGAAAAAATATCCAGCCATCCTAGCTCTATAAAAAGGACCCTAGGCCTCCAAAAATCAATAGATCTGGTGAGAAAAAAGCTAAGGTATAGGGTGGAAGCCAAGCTCAGGGTTAAAGGTTGCCTCAAAGCTACAGTGCTGAGAAGAAAAGCCAGTCTTCTATGCCATCTCTACGCCTACGCTGATGCAATCTTCTTCTAGTTTTCTTTTCTCTTTCTTTTTCTTTAATTTTTTGTATTTAAATTCTCTATTTGAGTTTTATTTCTTTTCTTTAATTTTTTGTATTTAAATTCTGCATCTAAGTTTTAATTTTAATAAAGAAAGCTTTATTACTCTTTTCAATTCTAACTCTTTAAATTAATTGTTCTTTATTGCTCTTTAATTTTATTGCAAGTAGTCGCTAAGATCTAAATAGTGGATCTTAGTACCAAATTTATTTTTGCATAATTTAAATTCTAATTTTATTTATAAATCTACTTTTCGACTTTAATTTTCAAAAATCCTTCTTTTCTTTTCTTTTAAAAAAATAAAAAATAAAAAAATTAAAGATTTTAGAATTAAATCATTGCCTCTCTATGGATTCGACCCAACTCACTACTCTCTTCATAATTAATTTAAAAAGTAAAAAGTTAGATTTAAACTGATAAGCACAGTGTCTTAACGACAATATCATGTTCCTATCATGAGTACTTGAAAATAAGACATTCAATTTATATAAGATCAAGTACTTAAAGTGTTAATTTGCATCACATCATAGGTTGAACCCCTAAATATTTGAAACTTTCTAGTTGAACTAAACTCATAGAGCCTTCATCTAGTTTTTTCTTGATTTGATCTTATTTTATTTGATTATTAGAACCTCCTAATTAATTAGTTTTTGATCTCCTTAATTTATTTGAATATTTTTCTTGATCATTGATTGCCACTTTGATCTTAAAAGAGAATTTATTAATGAATATTTTTATTTTATTCTAATTTGATTGATTTTGAAAATTGAATTTGAAAAATGCTCTTCTTAAATCTTTGAAAGATGATATCAAGCAAAATATTTCAAGAAAGCTATCATTTATCTTTAAAGTTAAATATTTAAAGAGGACTTTAGTTTTAATTATTTGGTATCAAATAGCTTATATTTGTCATGTATTTGATTGATTTATCTTTTAGTAAAAAGAGAAGAATGTCTTTATTTCAAATCTGATTTTGCACAGCTATATTCTTAATTTGATATTATTTGAGACAAACTTAAAAATATATATCTTTTCTGAACCTAATTGCTTGATATTTCTTAAGAAAAAGAAGAGATGATCTTTTTGAAGAATAACTAAAATTTTTTTTATGATTTACCTTAACTGATTTATTGATATCAATTCAAATTAATTTATTATTCTAAATCTTTAAAATTATTTAATCTAAATTAATTCATCTTTATCAATTCAAAACTAAAATTATTGGTATCAAGATAAATTTGCAAATTAAAATTTAAATGATATTGAATTATCAAGAAAATCATGATTTGATCTAAATTTTAGTTTAATTGATATCAATGGCATCATTCTTGCCCTACATTTTATTGCATTATTCTTGGTAAAAGAATTGAATATAATGTCTTAAATCTATTTCACATTGATATACTCTTGAAGTAATACCATTTAAGATAAATTCAAAGAATTTTATACTTTTTCTAAACTTAATTAAGTGATATTTCTTATGAAAAAATCTAAATTTAAAATATATATTTTTTAATTACTTGTCATACTCTTGTGATCTTCTTGATGTTTTTTTTTATTATATACATCCTTTTGTAAACATCCTTTGAATTTAATAAAAAATAATTTTTAAAAAAAATTGATATCTTTTTGAGTAAATGCTATGTTTGATTGATATTTAGATTTATTAATGTTTAGTTCACTCAATTGATGCTTATACCTTTAAATTTTATTTAATTTTGAAATGACTTTGTTTGACAAAGTAAGGGAGAGAAAAGTTAAAAAATAAAATAATCGAGCTATCATTATGAAAAATAGGGGGAGATTATGTTATTGAAACGTTAAAAGAAAAATGAATTCTTGGTATCTCCAAAATAAGGGAAGAAATACTTTTTTAATCTTAATTTGATTGAAAATTCTAATTAATTTGCATTGAGATAAATAAATTTTGATCTTAAATTCTTAATCAATTACTTTATGATCTTCTTAAATGGAGCTTTCATGTGTTTATTCTATTTTATTTACTTGATTTGATTGCTAAATTATTTTTTATGATAAATTAGATTTAAATTAAATTTATAGCATGTTCCTACTCTAAGAAATAAATTTTTGAACTTAATTTTGAAACTCTTTTGAAAATTCAAATTTGATACTAAATTTCTGATGTGCATTGTAAAATTTTTATGAATTATTTATTTTAAAATAATTTTTGCTCAAAGTAATGAATTTGATAATATGATTATCATCAATTTTGATATTATCTCTTTACTTTGCTCGATACATACTCGATACATATCTCTTTTGAACTTAATTGATCAAAATTTTTTAAGAAAAAAAAAGATTAAATATTAAAGTACGTATTATGCTTGATTTCGTATTCAAATCTTTTGAAAAGCTCGATTTCTCTTAAAGCTTAAATGTGCATGCCTGAAAATTTGATTAAAAATCGTATTCATTCAAAAAGGGGAAGAATCTTCTGAAATTAAAATAAATTTTTAAAACTTATTTTGAGTAAAAAAATAAATTTTTGAAAGGAAGATAACTCATTTAGATTAATTTTCTGAACTTGATATAATTTTTACTTTAATACATTCATATTAAGTGATTTTCATGATTATTTCTTGTTTCTTCTCATGCGCTTTTTGATGCTAATAAAAAGAAGGAGAAAATGTATGAATGTTAATCTTAATTGAAAAGAAAATGTATAACAATGTAAAAAAATAAGGATCACTTAATTTCATATAAATCACAAAGAGCACATCTTAAGGAGGAGCATTGAATTAAAGAACTACTCCTTGTATTTAATATACATATTGCATATAGTGCTTACATCTTTTTATGAAATGCCTCATATTTCCTCATCATCAAAAAGAGAAATATTGTTGATCCTCTAAGTAATTTTGAAGATGACCAAATATTAAATCAAAGATTACTAATATATTTTATTTTAAGTATTCAAATGTTAGAATAAAGAGAACTCTTTGACCAAAACAAGGATGACACAAAGTGCAATATAAATCAAGATCAAATCTTGTTATTTGATAGCAAAATTCCTTCAAAAATAGCCTTTGAAGAATTTTGAGATGTCTCCTAAATTTTTTGAGAGGTCTCGTGAAGTCTGGCATGCTCAAATAGTGTTCTGGCACACCCTTAAGAGGTCTCCAGTTAATCTCAAGACGTCTCATTCTCAGGAGATAGAAACTTAATTTCTGCACTCTGAGAGCGAGAGATCTCATAGGATTCTCAAGAGATCTCATAGTTCTGATGAGATGTCTCATTCAAAACTGAGAGCTCTCGATCTTAGGTGATACATTTTTTCAGAAAGTAGATTTTCGAGCATCTGAAAATGAGAAGTCTCCTAGCCAAATCGAGAGGTCTCGAAATCGGGCGAGACGTCTTGAGAAAATTTGAGAGGTCTCAAAATACATGGACAACCTTCAATGGATAGTTCTACAATGGATATTTTTCAATCCCAATGGCTATTTCAGAGCTTCCAACAGCTAGAACTCTCCCTCCAACCATCTTCAAAGTTATTTAAAGGTGGAGAATCAATTGACAAGCAAAATTAAGGGATTTAAAGAGAATTTCGTTTATTTTTTATGAGGAACATTGAATATCCAAAGAAAAAGAAAAAGAGAGAAAAGTTGTGCATAAAATTCAATGAGTGTTCAAAGCAATCTTCTCCAACATCTTTCACATCCTCTCAAGCACAATTCGAAGAAAAACCAAGCTTCAATCGAGTACATCATTGGCTTCTTCATTGGAATTTAAAAGAGATTTAACTCTATTTTTTATATTATGCTAAAATTTTTATTTATAATTTTGATTTCTTTATAAGTTTCTTTAGGAGAAAGAAACTTGAAGATTAGGCTCGTCCAAGCTCGAAATTGGATATTATAGATTTTGGTTAGTGAGTCTGAAAAATCAACTGGATTAATAGTGATCCTAAAATACTATTGGTGTAAAATTTTGGTTGGTGCTCCTAAAAAAATCAAGTAAATTTATTTGTGAGCTCAAAAAAATAAACATACTGTAATCAAGAGTGAATTATAGTGAAAATTCCAAAGAAAGCTTGAAGAGTGGATGTAGATGCAGCTTGCACCGTACCACTATAAATCTTTTTATCTTTGTGGTGTGATTTCTTGATTTATTTTCTTTCTTTACTTATTTGCTTTACATACTTGTATTGTAATTCCGCTGCTACACATTGCATATTCACCATAAATATTCTAGTTTGTTTAATTTGGAGCACATACTTATTTAGAAAGTAAATTTGAATAAAAATTTTATGAAAATCCAATTCATCCCCCCCCCTCGGGTTGCTACCTCTAGGCAACAAGGTAGAGTCAAATCATCAAGAACATCCATAGAGAGCTTCATAAACTTCAATATTTCAATAGTCATATGATGATCTTCAGAACTTCAATTCACTAGTCATGTGATGTAAAAGAAATGCTGCATGGGGTATTTAGAGTTTTCTAAGGCCTCTTACAATGACTAGAATTCATGACTAGATTAATCCATTCTTTAACTAACTTTAGGTCTAACCCAATTAATGGACCTAATTCATCTAATCCTTTAACCCGCAATTATCTTAGATCTTTAATTCACAATTCTAGACCTAACTAGATAATACTTAATTCTTTTAATTAAGTTTTGGACTTATGGGTTGGGGTTTGGCATTTCAAAAATAATTTTCAGTTTTGAAAAATTCTTTACAACGTAGCACTGTTTCACCAAATAAGTTGGCTTATTTTAAAAATGGATCGACTCATTTCACAAACAAACACTAGTTGTAGGTTAGAACACTTAAAAACAACCATTGAATAGCTTCAGCCAGCTTCTCAGTCGAGTTGGCTTGGATCCCATCTGAGCCAGCCCAAGCAGACATCGAGTTAGCCCATCGCCTAAGACAACTGGCTCGAGCAAAAGTTCGCAAGCTTTCATTCCATTGAGCTGTCTCGAATCCTATCCAAGCTGGCTCAAGTAGACATCGAGTCAGCCCATCACCTAAGATAGCCGACTCGAACAGAAGCCCCGAAAGCCATCTTTTAATTGAGCTAGCTTGGATCCCATTTGAGTTAGTCCAAATAGAAGTTGGGTCGGATCGATTCCTAACCAAGCCAGTCGGAACAGAAGGCTGCAGAGCCATTTTAGGCTAGCACACTGGTCGAGCTAGCTCGATTCCTGAGACAGTCGACTTGACCAGCGAATATAACCTTCACAAGATTCTATTCAAGTTTAATCTAAACCTATGTACATTACATAAAAATTATGAAATATTTAGATCTAATATAAACACAAATTCATGATAAAATTTAGATTAAAACTAATTCAAAACATATCATAAAAATTTATTAGATCACATCTAAAACTTTTATGATCAAAGTTATAGATCGCAACGTACCAGGACAATCTCTCCACTATAAGGGATAAACCTTACAACAGGACAACCTACAGTCCATGCAATTATTGTGTTACACATTAAATCTTTTTAATTTACATATTAAGCATGTCGAGCAACCCTTGCTCTGATACCATTTGAAGGAAACATAGCAGGATTGTGAGCATGCTATTCAAAACTTTTTCAAAATATATAGCAACGAAAGCAAAATTAATCTACATTAATTCTACGCACGCTATGATCTAATCATAAAATTCTACTTAGGATCTTTGACATGTTAATATGAATCAAAAAAATAAAATGCATTCAATCAACAAATCATATTTGTTAATCGATCTATGTTCAGAATATAGTACCTATGCATGGTAGATGACTCCACAATCCAAATTCATCGAAAGACATTCTTCCATCGCACTATAGCCACACACGTGTTCGGCCTCTAGGTGAGTCCACATAGAGCCTCTGATCCTGATCAGCCCCTCTGGACTGCTAGCTCCTCGCTAGGGCCTTCGACAGCCAATCTCCATCGATCTGATCGATGGTCCACTCCTAGATCTCCCGAACACTTTGAAAGGCCAGAAAATGATTTATGGAGATTGACGAGGTGGTGATGAAAAATCAATGAAGATCTGGCACTCACAGTGCTCAATCTTTTTACTTAAAACCTAGAGTCCCAACTCTAGAATTCTGCACTCCCTCATAAGGATCTTGATCCTCTTCTCTCTTCGAAAAACCTCATGCCAAAAGAGATCGCCCCTCTCTGATTTTTGTCTCATAGAAATCCTTCACAAAAACTCTCTCTTCCTCATGCATACCCCTCTCAGATTTCTTATGCATCTAAAATGCATGCCCATAAAAAAAATCCCATTTTAAAATGGGCAACCTGAGATGGTAGGATAAGGATTGGAGGTTAGGAGGTTTCAACCTCTTAACTTGAATTCAAATACTTCTTATCCCATTCCTGTGCCCACATAGGTGAGAAGCACGCAGAAGGACTCTCCTTTTGTGCGCCTCTCTATGGGAAATCACACAAAAATGTACGACAAAAGAAGAATGGTGCAGGAAGTAGATAAGGTGTAGGGAGTTACGAGGTTGGAACTTCTAACCAACCAAGTTGAATTCAAAATTCAACTTAGTTTGAACTAGTCCAACCCTTGGACAAGGTCAAAAGCAAAAAGATGGAGGGCACAAACTCTTTTCTGGCATGGAGAAATCCTAAGCACATTTATAATGTGCGTGGAGAAAAAGAACGAGTCAAAGTACCATGGCATAGGGATATTTGATTCAAAAATCAAAAACCATTTGACTTGGTCCAAATTGATTTCATCCAAACTAATTTATTTAGACCTAATTAGATCAGGTTAAATCCAACCAAATTAGACTTAACCCAAACCAATAAACTTCTAATCAAATTAAAAATTAATTAGGTCCATCCTCTGATCATATCAGGATCGAATCTTTCATAGCGATTAGATCATCACATGATCTAATCAGATCAATTTTAATTGAATCAAATTTAATTTGACTTGATTAATTCATCATCACTCAATCAAATTGAGCTAATCAGCAATCTAATTACTAATTAATTCTCTAATAATAACTGAGTCCCAATCCAATGGGACATCTAGTCATGATTAGCCATTAAATCAGATAGGAAACTCCTATTGTGTGTGACCCCATAGGTTCAAATCCTAAGTCGGTAGCACAGAAACTAATTCTTATACCAATTGATATGACCATCTAGTAATGATACCCGATATTCAGATAGATCGAATAGTCGCAATGCAACATCGATGAACCTATGGCATATGGTTACCGTATAATTCATCCCCTTGACCATGATGCTCATAAGATGATCTAGGGTTAAATTGCCAATCCTAAAAATTCATCTATATTGTATTTCAAAATTCAGCATCCATCACATGGACTACCCTGGCCGAGGATTTGCTAAATTAAAATACAGTGATGCACTTGCTTCAATACTTGGAGGGGTCAATCCCATCTTGACTCACACACCGATAAGCCAAGTACTTGACTGCACCCAATAGCCTTTCATCATTGAATTAGAAATTCAGATAGTCTGGTACCTAAGTACAATGAGTTACTTATAAGTCATCATGATGATCTCAGATCTAAGGGACATATATATCCATATCCTTCATGAGCAAACTTGGTAGAAAAAAGCTCCACAGTTGGATCACGATCAGTGAAATGTATCCCTATATTTTACCTGCATGCCATAATAGCATCACCATGCTACTTGGTTAAGAGGACAACCAACACTTATGGCACACAATGACCTACTTTTGATTAACATTGTCATCCTAGGTAATAATGAATCATTTGATCGCGATCGGTTTAAGAACTAAATGATAAATCCTTTTTTGTCGAGTCTAAATAGTCCTAAGAACTTCATCATAGAGAGTTCATTATATCAAGACACACAAAATGATGAAATTATCAGAATAATAATTTTATTCAATTAAAATTCTAGTATAAATTATATTTAGATCAACCATCTATAATCTATATGATTGGCTTTAGCATATATTTTCCAACAAAACATTCATTGTGACCCAAGTTTTTCCTCATGGAGCAGTAGAACATAAAGATCCAAAATAGGAAAATACTTTCAAAGTTAATGGCCAATGGATCAAACCCTACGTAGATGGTATAAGGGATGGAAAACAAATTGAGTTAGTGGATCTGATTGAACTGGTCTATGAATCACCATAAATTTTGGCTTGGCCTAGCTAAAGATCTTAAATTAGTGCTTGTTAGGAGGTAACCCATCATTTTTTTTCTTTCTTTTTTTCAAATATTTAGTTTTTATTTTTGTAGGAAACTAATAAAGATGATTAGCCTAAGTTGGAGGGAGCACATAATCAAAACAATATCCTATATGAACCTGATGAAGCATAATAAAAGACCTGCAAACAATAAATTAAGTGGTACCCCTTCTTGATAAATATTTTTATTTTTTCCTTCTTCCATTAAGGATAATAAAAATTAAGTTGAGAGGAAGAATAACTAACTTTAACAATTATGTGTCCTCAAGTATGATTTGAAATAATTAGCTTTATAAATCTAAACTTTATTTTGATTAAAAGTTAATTAGACATCCTAATCAATGAATAATTAATGGTCTAAATAATTTTAGAGATTCTAAGGAATAAATTATTAAGAAAACTCAATGAATGGTAGGGTTTAAAGCAGACCAAATTTTAAGAGTGACTCTAGAACCCTCTTCTTACTAATCTCAATAAAGAATCTACTTCATGGGAGTTGGGTGGAAAGATCAAAATATGCAAAAGCCTCCCTTAAAATATGCTTATAAAAAAAAAATACATTAATTTTCCATTAAATAATCAGGCCGCTTCGCCTAAATAAGCATTCTATTTCGTGTCAAAAGATGGGCAATGTAAATTAAAAAGAAGATTTAGCATTATCTTGCTAAGTAATCGGGCCTCTTCACCTAAGTAAGCATTGTAGTTCGTGTCAGAAGATGGGGATGCAAAAAAAAAATATGATAGTAAGGGGCCTAAATTATAAAAAGATAATAAATCTTTCTCACATCAAGTTAGAGAATTTAGAGAGTAAAGTGGAGAGTTGGTGAAATAAGATCTCTAAAAATTTTTATGGTTAACACTCAACCACTAATTGAGTCAAATTAGTAATCCGACGATATTATCTTTAGGAATGTCTAAATCTAACTTTTAATTCAAGGTTAAGTCAGTATATATTGCTAATTAATCTATTTTACTCAAGGACGAGCAAAGTTCGAGTTGGAAAGTGTGATAAACACATTAAATATATATAAAAGTATTAATTATTAATTAATTCATCTTTATTTCTTAAGAAATTAATATTTTTATTTATAATTTATAAAGAAAGATTATGAATAAAAAGAGCTCGATTTATGGATCAAAATAAAAAAAATTTGAAGTAAATCAGACTTAAAATGGATCCAGAATGAGGATTGAAATGAAAAAAGAAAAAAAATTATATAACAAAAACTGACCCAAACTAGCCCATTAGGCCAGCCAGTGCATGGTGGACCAACTGGCTGGTCCACAGATCTAGGAGCAGACCACCCAACTTAGTAGGTGTGGTGAATCAGAGCGCGCTGCATGGTGGATCAGAATCATTAAGGGGTTTACAAAAATTCTCACACGACTCACAGGGGTAAAGTAGAAATTGATCAGGCCTGGCATGTAGGGATTGGTCAGGGTCTTCGATGCAACCAATCCACAATGGTCTATGAGCACATTAGAGCACCATCCGATGGTCATGACTACTTTCAATCAAGATCAGATGGCTGAGAATGATGCTAGTTCTGATCCAGACTCCAGGCAACATTTTGCATGAACGGACGATCCAAATTAGCGTCGGTCAGGATCCAACAGCCAAGAATAGATCCTGACTTGATTCAAAAAGATCTAGGGGCAATCCAATGGTCCAAATTCATCTCCAAGCTCGATTCAATGGCTGTAAATTGATACTGGCCCTGATAAGGCTGTGAGTGATGGATTTTGATGCCATCTAAGTTGTTTAAACTCAATCCGACGGCAGAAAATTATCATAGGAATTAGGAATTCAATCCAAACTCTATTTTCCTAGTTTATCTTCTTTTCTAACTCAATTTCTTCCATTTCCTCCATAAAAAGGCCTCCTAAGCCACTTCATCGATCATCAGCCTCTCAAAAACCCCTCCTTCACGAACAGCCAACCTTTCTCTCTCTCCAAGCTCTCTTCCTCTCTTCTTTCTTGAAGATTTTCTCTTTCTTTCTTCAACAAACCACAAAATTCTCCTATTTCTCTACCAAAATCTCTTTCCTACTCCTAATTTCTACACCTAGCTACTATTCAGGATCTTCTTCAAAGCTTGAAGGATGAAGATTTCAGCGAGAAGCTTCCCGATGGCTGGCTGATCAACTTATTCTCAGGAGATTATTGTGATCTTATTTTGATGGTATTTTCTATTTTTCTTCTCTTATATTTTTTAATTTATAATAAAGACTATTTTTATTTATAAAATCTTTGTGTCTTTATAAGATTGATCTAAAATATTTTATGACTCTTAGGACGAGTCATGATCTATGGGTATGGTTTATACTTTTAGAATAGATTATATTTAGATTAATTTTTTTATATTTAAATCAATTTAGACTAGTCTATAACTTTAAGAAATGGGCTATGATCCAAGGGTACAGGCCGTGTTCTCTAAGATAGGTTATATCTTTATTGATTAGATATCAATTACAGCATATTAAAAAGAATACCAGCTGTTAGATAAGAGATCAATTAAGATTTTGAGAATTCATCTTCATACTTGTCACCAACTTTTAATTTATTACATATTTATTTATTTTCTTAATTAATTTAAGTAATCTTTTAGTTAATCTTGATCTTGCTTTTAATTTAAATTTAAATTATTTAAATATAATTAATACAATCCTTAAGGATACGATCCCAACTCATCCTATCTATATAGTAGTGAGTTGGATTTTATTTTTGATCATCTATGATAACGATCACTTACCAAGGTCTGACATCCAATTGGACTTCGATGGGAGCTATTTTATCCCTAACACTTGTCCCTCTACTCTTGAGTCTAGAGTTCAGATGAAGAGAGTACCAAAAATCTGTGATTGTCGAAGTCCTTTCTGACTTCCCGCCATTGGGAGATTGAAGGTTTTGGCATTTTCAAACCGACATCGAAGCTTCTTTTAATATCGAATGACTTGAAATGACTTCAATATTTGAAATTATCCTCCCAGCACGGAGCTCGACATATGGCATAATACAAGCCCTATCGAACATCTGCCATAGTCATAATGAAGAGGACATGCGGAAGCACGGGGTTCGGCATCATTGATCTGCAATCATAACCACCTTGAGGCCTACCCGACTATTTAAATGCCTTCTTCCCCTTCTCTTCTCTCATCATGGCTCATTTCCTTTCTCCTTCGCCTTCCATCTTCTTCAAGCCCGAGCGCCTGGTTCTCTTTTGTCTGTGATCTCTCCGACCTTCGACGCCCTTTCTGTCCATGTTCCACCCTTTCGATTATGTCCTTGAGATCTATGACTAGCTTAGGTTTTTTCTAACCCTCTTCCTATATTTCTTTTCCTGGTCCTTAGTTTTCTAATACTTAGAAATTTCTTTGGGGGGCTACTACTTTTTCCTAGCTCATCGAGCTCTCTAGTTAATTTTTCTTGATTTTTGGTGATTTTTCTTAATTTCTCTCAATCCTAAATGTCCTCTAATATTTTTTGGTCTGGCAATTCTAGGAGTCTATCAAGCCCGAACTTTCTAAATCCCAGTCCTAGAAAGGAAACCAAACTCATAGAAGTACCCCATCCAACCTTTATCCCAGAAACCATCCTATGCTTCCTTCCCCCCAAAGATCTATCTCTGATTAGAGTCCAGTATGGAATTCCTTTAGAGTATGAATTAAAACTTTCTACGTCGAGCGGCCAAGCTTGCTCCCCTCCCCTAGGTTGTTTTTGTTTATACTTAGAAGCTTTTCATGCTGGACTGAGGCTTTCGATCCCTCCTTTTGTTGTAGCCCTTTTTTGTTTCCTAAACATATCCCTTGCATCAATGGTTCCAAACTTCTTTAGGTTCATCATAGGTTTTCTTTCTTTTTGTATTTCAGTCGAGGTTCATCCCACAACTTCTTTGTTTCAAACTTTCTTTACATTCAAGCACCATCCTTCTGCCAAAGACTGGTAGTACCTATCTCTCCAATTTGGCAAGAAAGGATTGCTTAAGGATGCTTCTTCCTTGATTCACAACTAGAAGGAAAAACTTTTATTTGTTTCTTGTTCATCCTTAGAATTAGGGCCTCCTTCCTAGGGTCAACTGAGGGATTCGGTCCACAGAGCTCTAGGGTTAGAAAGAGAGGCCTTGACTCTGCTAACACATTAAGAAATTATAAAGCTCCCCCACTATCTGAACTATTAGATAATCAGACTTTATTTAACCTCAACCTGAGTCCTTTCAATCTGATAGGTATTCACTTGCATCTTCTTTTCTATTCTTTTTATCTTCTTTCTAACCTTGACTTGCTTATTGTTGTAGAGATGGCCCCTAAAGAGTTGTAGATGCTGTCCAAGAGACTTCAGGCCCATAAAAGAAAAAGCAACAGCTCTGAGGGGACATCCAAGTAAGCAAAGAAAGGGGGCTCAAGCTCGAGCACTCCGACACAAGTAGCTCCTGCTTCGGAGGCTGTAGAGCCTTCGATGACCCCAAGTCTGCCTGTCGAGGTCCCTGCCCTAGTGCCCCCTATTGACAGGAAAAAGAAGAGGGTGATCGCTAAAAAGGTTTGGCCTCAGCAGAACTCCATGGGGTCTACTGATGATAGCATTGATGGGGGCGATTCTCCATTTGTTGATTGGAAGGTCATCAAAACCTTGATCCATGGGTGCATGCTACTAGATGTCGTCGATAGGATTGTCCTCACTGAGCTTGAGTTGTGGATAAAGGATTCTCTCAGGTCTTTCCTTGAGGTAATTGCTTTGTCTTTTCTTCGACTTCAATGATGTGTTCTCCAATGGCATAACTGACTTTGTTGCTTGTAGATGGGTCACCAATTGATCGCTAACATCAAGGGATCAACCTCCAAAAGGATGAAGCTTCAAAGGTCTTGGAGGTAGCTCAAGAGCACAAAGTTGAGGTAGGGCGTCTCTCTGCCAAAGTTGAGCATCTACAGAAGGCACTCGAGAGGGAGGAGTAGGCTTTAGCAGGATTGAAGGCTGCACTAACCTCGGAGGAGTAAAAGAGGAAGGAGGTTGAGGTTCAAATCATTGAAGAAAGGAAGCAAGTTGCCAAAGCTGTGGAGCAAGCCATCTTGTCCTTCAAGTCTTCAGGGGAGCTGAAGAACATAAACGTGGCATTCGTCCAGGAGGCCTTCATCAAAGAATTTGGGCTCTATCAAAAGAGAGTCACCAAAAAAATTTTTGAGCTAGATCTCAGCTTTTTAGCATGAGAATTTTTTGACAAAGAGGTGGAGCCTTCAGTTGCTGATGCCGACTTTCCACCTACTGAGCCTGCTGTGGCTGGATCTGCCAAACCTATCTCCGCACCTACTGAGGAGTTAGCACCTACCAAGGTCATGCCGAACTCCTCCACTGCTTCTCCTCCTAAGGTCTAAGACCTCTAACAATTATATTTTTTTTTCTTTTGCATAATGTACTTAAAAAGATTTTGATTAATGAAATCAATTAGAATTTTCTCCTCTTTTTATATCTCTTTCATATTATGGTATATTTATACATCGAGTGCAGTCTCCAATTGAAACAGTACCATTACCTTAGGCTATTTTTTTGAAGGTCGTCATTAAGAATTTGAAGAAAAATGTTCATCAAGCTAACAAGAAGTTGAGAAAAATGGAAGATGAACTTCAAATGTTGAAGAAGAATTATGAAGAGGCTGTGGTTGAGATCAATCACCTTCGCCAATTGTTCAAGTAGTTTTTTAAGGAATACACCTCCAAGAACAACTATTTATCTATGGAGCTTGAGTGGGCGAAGAAGCTTGCCAGTGAAAGGGCCTGGAGTTTGACCGCTAGGATTTGTTCTCTTGAAGCCGAGCTTCGTGAAGCAAGAGAAAAAATTAATCAGTTGGAGAGGGGCTCATCTTAGGCTCGAAGTCAGACAAAATATGGCTAGAATTGGTCGAAGAAGTTTTCTAACCTTCAAAAGTAGCTGCATGATGCTAAGATGGCATATGACACCTACTGGATTGGTTGGTGCCAACATATTGACAATCTCAAGAAGAAGCTCAAAATGGTAAATGTCCAGGTGATGTGGCTTCAAAAATAGCTAGCTGACAAGGCCCAAGCCAACCCAAGTGGGGGTCTAGAGAAAGTCGCATCTCTAAAGAGGATCTTGGGGGATCTATGAAAAGAGCAAGGCCAAACTCCTTCAACTTAAAATCCAAATAGCTTATAATGAGAATGCAGTGAAGGATGCTAAAACCGAATCCAAGATTCTATAGAAAAGACTGAGGGAGGATGAAGAGGATATAAGAAGGGTTTGTAAGTTGCTCGACAAAAGTATAGCAGTGAGGAAAGAGATTGAAGATAAGGTTAATGATCTGAAGCATTCCCTCATAATGGTCGGGACGGATAATCCAAATTTTGAATAGGACTTCGTCTTATTCTCTTCTTTTTTTTATATAATTGGTCCTAGAGGCTTCTTGTACTGAATTTTGATATTAATGAAATCATTCCTTTGTCGACTATCTTTGTGTCTTGTTTTGGATTTAATATTCATGAAACTCCTTGCTCTAGTGCTATGTCTAATGTTGATGTTGCCTTTGAATGATGATTGCGACCTAATGTTTCATAAGCGTCCCTCATGTTTATAAACAAGGATCTTCCAAACTTTAGGAATTAACTTTCCTTCCTATTGAAAGACTAGAAGTTTTCGTATTCTTCAAGAGGGTCTATGCGGCTAACCTCTGGTCAATAGTTGAAGATCTTCACATCCCTTATAAAGGTTTTCATCCACGTCAGGATGGGGTCCACCTTCTATTCCTAATGTGGTTGGCTGTTACTCTTGTTAGGATAAGGTTCACCTCCTATTCCTAATAAGAATATTGGGGCATAAAAAGATCATTGAGAGGGCCTCTCCATGCTGTCCCCTATTTAAGAATCGAAGGCCTTCAATCCCTCATATGGATCTTCATCCATATCAAGATGAGATCCACCTTCTATTCTTGACGTGGTTGGCTATCAATCTTGTTAGGATGAGGCTCACCTCCTATTCTTAATAAGATTGCCAGAGCATAAAAGGATCATTGAGAGAGCCTCTCTCCATTACCTCCTATTAAGAATCGGAGGCTTTCAATTTCTCGTAAGCATCTTCATCCATGTTAGGATGAGGTCCATCTTCTATTTTTGATATGGTTGGCTATTATCCTTATTAGAATGAGATTCACCTCCTGTTCCTAACAAGATTGTCAGAGCATAAAAGGACCATTGAGAGGGCCTCTCCTCGTTACCTTCTATTTAAAAATCGGAGGCCTTCAATCTCTTGTAAGGATCTTCATCCATATCAAGATGAGATCCACCTCCTGTTCCTAATGTGGTTGGCTGTTATCCTTGTTAGGATAAGTTTCACCTCGTGTTCCTAAAAAGATTGTCAGGGCATAAAAGAACCATTAAGATGACTTCTCCCCATTACCTCCTGGTTAAGAATCAGAGATCTTCAATATCTCATAAGAGTCTTCATCCACGTCAGGATGAGGTCCACCTCCTATTTCTGATGTGGTTGACTATTATCCTTGTTAGGATGAAGTTCACCTCTTGTTACTAACAAAGTTGCTGGAACACAGAAGGATCATTGAGAGGGCCTTTTCCTGTTACCTCCTATTTAAGAACTAGAGGCCTTCACCCTCGTTGAGATGAGGTTAATCTTCTGTTTAAAAATCAGAGGCCTTCACCCTTCTTAAGATGAGGTTAATCTCTTATTTAAAAATCAGAGGTCTTCACCCTTGTTAAGATGAGGTTAACCTCCTATTTAAGAATCGAAGGCCTTCACCATCTTTAAGATGAGGTTAACCTACTATTTAAGAATTGGAGGCCTTCCACTTCATTTAAGAATGAAGTTCGATTGAACAATTTCCTACCATCATTTAATTTGCACCAAAAATAAGAATGTTAAAACAAAAAAAAAATTATTGAAGTGAGGTCATTGATAATACATTCATAAATTCTTCGAGTTCCAGGATCACGAGAGTATTGCCGCTCCAAGCTTCTTCAGATAGTAAGTTTCTAGTTAGATGATTTTTATGACCTCATAAGAGCCTTTCTAGTTCGGAATGAGCTTGCCTTTATTTTGTGGTTATGAGATGTCCGCTTGCTGCAACACCAGATCTCCAATTTTGAAGGTTTTACTTTTAACTTTGGGATTGTAGTAGCAAGCTACTTTTTGCTTATAAGCTACCATCAAAATTTGGGCTCTTTTCCTTTTTTCTTATAGCAAATCAAGATTTGTCCTAAGGTCTTGTCAATTAGTCTGTCCACTGAAGCCTTCAACTCACACTGAGGGAAGTCCAAGTTCAACTATATGACTACCTTAGTCCCAAAAATCAAAGCAAATGAAGTTTCTCCAGTTGGCAATCTTTGGATCATTCTATAAGACTAAAGCACATGATAGAGTTCGTCCATCCATGTGCCTTTTGCCCTTTCAAGCCTTACTTTGATCCTTTGTAACAAAGTTTTATTAGTTACCTTGGCCTCACCATTTGCTTGGTGATGAGCTACAGATGTAAAATGATAGAAAATATTCAGATCTTCAAAAACTTCAGCAAACTTTGTTCTTATAAATTGATACCCATTGTTTGTAATCAAAGTTCGAGGTAGGCCGAATTTGCATACTATTGACTTCTAGATGAAGTTCTTTATCTTAGCTTCGGTGATTTTTACTAGGGGTTCGACCTTAACCCACTTGGTGAAATAGTCCATCGCCATCAGAAGAAATTTTCACTATCCAGATGCAATAGAAAATGGCCAAAGTATATCCATTTTCCATTGTGCAAATGGCCATGGAACACTTAAGGATGTGAGTTGGGAAGCTAGTTGCCTTTGAATATTGGCATTTCTTTGACATCAGTCACATTTTCTTATATACTTAGTTGCATCCTGTTGCATGGTCGGCTAGCAGTATCCTTGGCGGAGCAATTGGTAAGAAAATGATCTGGCTCTAAGTGTTTTCCACATATTTCTTCATGAACTTTTCTCATGATGTAATCAACTTCAGTTGGTCAGAGGCATCTAAGGAGGAGCAAGGAATAAGACCTCTTATATAATTTATCCTTATATAAAACATAATAAGAGGCCTAATTTCTTAACTTTCAGGCTTCTTTAGGATCTCAGAAGAGGATACTATCTTTAAGATAGAGGATTAGTGGTTTAATTCAGCTGGGCTTAGGATCTACTTGCATTACAGTCTGGAACTCCTTTAAACTCAGATGCTGAAGAACTTCAAAAAAAACCTCCTTTGGTAATTCATTTGGAGCCAAAGTAGCTAACTTGGACAGTAGGTCGGCCTAGTATTTTTTGCTCTCGGTATCTATTGAATATCAAAGCTGTCAAAGGCTGATATCAGACTCTTCACTTTGTTCAAGTATTTCTTCATACTTTCCTTTCGAGCTTCATAGTAGTTATTGGTTTGTTCCACCACCAACTGAGAATCACTACAGACCTTCACATGGTCTACCCCCAATTTCTTAGCTATTCTCAATCCCGCAATCAAAGCTTTATATTCTGCTCCATTATTAGTAGTGAATAATTAAAAATATTGTGCATATTCTATAATAATTCCTTCCAGATTGATAAGAATCAAACCTATGCCCCTCCAGATGCATTGGATGAACCATCAACATATGACACCCAGAAAGCTTCAAAAAGGTTTGCTTTCTCTTCAGAGGAGCTCAGCTACAAACTAAAGATGCCGATCTCCCATTGTTCAGGTTTAGCTTCATTTAGGATAGTGCATTCTACTATAAAGTCGAATAGTATTTGACCTTTAATAGGTGGCCGAGGTTGAAAATTGATGCCAAATTCAGTGAGCTCAATTACCCACTTTACTATTCTTCTAGAGGTATTTGGCTTATGAAGGACTATCTTTATTGGTTGAACTGTGAGGAGTGTGACAGTATGTTTCTGCAAATAAGGTTGGAGCTTCTTGGTTACAATCAACAAAGCATAGATTAGCTTTTCTAATTTAGTATACCTTGTTTCTACTTTCTTCAGAACTCATCTTATGTAGTAAATCGATTTTCAAATTTTTGCTTTCTCTTTGATAAAGACTACTCCAATAGTCGTGGGAGATACCACCAAGTATAGGAACAACTTTTCACCAGGTTTAGGCTTAGCAAGGAGAGGAGGCAAGCTGAGATAGTTCTTTAATTCTTCAAATGCCTACTGACACTCTAGGATCTAGCAAAAGTTCTTGGGCTACTTGAGCACTTGGAAGGAAGACATGCAACATTCTATCAACCTCGAAATGAAGTGACTCAAAGCTGCAATCTTTTCTATCAAGCACTGAACCTCTTTTATTGTCTTTGGGATGATCATTTCTTAGATGACTCAAATCTTTTCAGGATTTGTCTCAATGCCACACCTCGACACCATAAATTTTAAGAACTTTTTCAAAATTACTCTAAAAGCGTACTTGGTTGGATTCAGCTTTATCTTGTACTTTCAAAGTGTGTTGAATGTCTTCTCAAAGTCAACAATATGATTTATTGAAGATCAGCTCTTGATAAGCATGTCATCCATGTAGACTTCCATGTTGCAGTCGATCTACTTCTTGAAAATCTTATTCACCAGGCGCTGGTACGTCGCAGCTATATTTTTAAGTCCAAAGGAAATAATTCTATAATAATAAAGACCATGGTTAGTAATAAAAATACTTTTCTTCTCATCTTCTGGTGCCATCTGGATTTGGTTATAGTCGGAAAAGGCATTCATGAAAGTGAAGAGCTCATGGCCCAAAGTTGCATCCACTAGTTGATCAATTCTGGACAGGAGGTAGCTATTCTTTGGGTAGGTCTTGTTTAAAACTATGAAGTCTATGCACATCCTCCACTTTTCGTTCGCCTTCTTGTTGAGGACTATATTTACAATCCAGTTCTAGTAGGATACCTCTCGGATGAACTTAGCCTTGAGAAGCTTGTCAACCTTGTTTGCAATGGCCTTTTGCCACTCTGGTATAAAGCTGCGCTTCTTTTGTTTCACAGGTCGGTGCTTGAGATTGACAACCAGATGATGTTCCATCACTTCTGCATCTATCCCAGATATATTTGTAGGGATCCAAGCAAAGACATCAACATTCTTTCATAAGAAAGTGGCGAGTTGCTTTCTAACCTCTTCTTGCAAATTGGAATCGATCTGAACTATATGGTCCTCGTTCCCATCATTCAGGAAGACTGCAATAAGGTCATTAGTTGGTTTCCTTCTTTTTTCTATCAAATCATCACGAGCATCAAGCCCATCCATCAGGCAAGGATCTAGCTATCTTCCCCCTTGTAGGGCAATTATGTAGCAATGTCTTGCCAAAATTTGATCTCCTCTAACTTCTTCAACTCCAAGCTCTATTGGAAACTTTGGTGTAGTCATTGATAGCATCAAAAATAACTTTACTCATTACGTAGGTAGGATGAGTCGAGATCATATCCTCAGGGACCTAGAGCTAAATTAAGATTGCAAGATCAAAAGAAGAATATTTATTTTGATTTAAATTATCCTAAAATTGGTGTAATTAGAAAACAAAGATCTCAAAAGTTTTGAATTAATTCTACACTAAATAGAGTTGTATCTTTTTTTTTCTATTTTTAAAATAGTTGTAATTAATCTTAAAAAATACCTATCTTTTCTCGGCACACCCCATACTTATAGATCATGGTGCATCTTCGAAAAGTACTAGGTAAACAACTCTTCTTTCCTCGACATGCCCCATACCCGTAGATCACGACGTGCCTCCAGAAAGCAAAAGTTGTTTCTAATATTAGTCTAATAGGAAAGCATAAATGAAAGCATATAAAAGAGAGGAAATAAAGAACTCATGATAATTTTAAATAAAAAATATAATCTTTATTATAAATAAAAAAATACAAGAATGTTTAGAATAAAATAACCTGCTCTGTGTCATTATAAAATTTCTTCTCCCTCCTAAGACTGATAGTCTATTTGCTCATGGAGTAATCCCTTCCTTTTCCTCTATGCAAGGCTCTAGAAGAATTTCTTGGATAATCCTCAAGTGAGAGGTACAAAGCATTTTTATAGGTATTAGGAAGGAAGAGTTTTACATGATTTTCAGATGTGGGACTAAAAGGAAAAATAAGGACTAAAAGATGGATGGATGGAATTAAAGGATCAAGAGTGGATAAAGTAAGAAAGAACAATTGTCATTCAATACAAATTCTTCCTCTTGAAAAATTTTTAAATATATTTTTTTCTTTAAATTTTAGATTCATTCACTATGCATCACCACATTATGCTATGCTTCTTTCTTTATTTTATTTTTCCATGAGTGCCCGAGCCAATCCATAAGCTATTTCCATAGCATCAAAAGTCCAAGCTCCCTATCTCTGTGTGTGTGCCAGAACGAAAACTCCTAGCTCCCTCATGCCAACTTCCATGCTCCAAACCAGCCAACACCCATAGAGCATTTAATGCTCTCATTGCAAGGGAAATGTCAAAATGAACTTTTCTTTGTATTAATACCACTCATATCCTTTACTTTCTTTTTAACTTGGACTTTGTATTAAGCTTGAAACTAAACATATTGGGCTTGATGGATTATTCCTGAAACATAACATAAGAAGCATCAATTACAAAATAATATAGATTAAATAACATAATTTGAATACTTTTTATGTCATATTTAATGTATTCATTACATCCCCCAACTTGAACTTTACTCGTCTTTAAGTAAAATAGAAAAATCAGCAGTGAGTACTGACTCAACCTTAAATAAAAAGTTAGATTAGGCATTCCTAAAGATAGGTGATACCCGATCAGACCATTAAAGAGATACTTCATTGGATTATCAATTCGATCCAATTAATGGTTGAGTGTTAGTCATAGAAATTTCAAGAGCCCTTCTTTCACCAACTTCCAACTTTACTCTTTAAATCCTCTAATTAGATATGAGCCAAGTTTATTGTCTTCTTGTAATTTAATCCCTCTTATTATCTTTTATTTTATTATTTTTATATGCTTTCTTGCTGATCCTTATAGCAAGCTTTCAGCCAATGACTTTCAAACCAGTTGGCTTTAGGGCATTAGGTGTAAAACACCTTTCAGACTTACTAACTCGAGTCCAAAAAAGTATAATTCTTATAACTAGTTTCTTACATCCCCACCTTTTAACGCGAACTACAATGCTTACTTAGGCAAAAGGGTCTGATTACTCAATGAGATAATGCTAAACTTTTTTTATTAATTTAAAAATAAAAAGCATATTCTAAGAAAAACTTTTACATACCTCGACCTTTCCATCTAATCTCCCATGAAGCCGATTCTTCATTAAGATTGGTAAGAGGAGAGCTTTGGAGTTACTCTAAAATTTAGTCTGGTCTAAACTCTACCATTTATTAAATTTTTTTAATAATTTATTTTTAAATATCTTTAAAATTATCTAGACCATTAATCACTCATTAATTAAAATGCCTGACTAACTTCAAATCAAAATAAAATTTGAGTACATAAAACTAATTTTTTTCTAATTATACTCAAGGACTTGATTAAATTAGTTTTCTTTTCTTCCAACTTAATCTACATTATCCTCGATGGAGTAGGAAAACAAAATAAAATAAGCAAAGAAAATAAAAGGAGAGAGTGCTTCTAGGGTAATTTTGCTTTGGGAGTTGAAGATAGCTTCATTGATTAGCAAGTTCTTATTCAAAGTTCCTATAGCTGCAGTAAAGTTAAAAAAAAAAATGAGATCATTGGGTTGCCTCCTAACAAGCGCTAAGTTTTATGTCTTCAGCCAAAAATCAAGTTTATTATTCATTATAAATTGGATCACATAGGTAGATGGTGTCAATTCGTTCTTTATGTGCAATTCCATCTACATATGGCTTCAAACATTATCCATTTACCTTAAATGTATTACCATTCTGGGGATTCTGATTTTTAATTGCTTCATGTGGGAATATTTGTGTGACAATGAACAGTCCATCCCATTAGGAGCGAAGTTTACCAAGAAAGATGTGTAATCTAAAATTGAAGAGCCACACCTTTTGATTTAGCTCAAATGATTTTCTAGAGATATATTTGTCATGAAATACATTGATTTGAGCTTTGCAAATTCATGAACTCTCATATGCATCATTGCAAAGTTCTTCTAGTTTATTGATTTGCAACCTTCGATTAGAACCTGCATTCTTCATGTCAAAATTGAATATTGGAATGGCCAGAGTGCGCGATGTTCTATTCAATTAGTAGATGGCATGCTTTGCCATAAACTAATTTGTAGGGTAACATACTAGTAGGGGTTTTAAAAGTTGTACAGTAAGCCTATAATGCATCATCTAAGTGAAGAGCCCAATCCTTTCTATCGAGCCTAATCATCTTTTCTAGGATATGTTTAATCTCCCTATTTAACACCTCTACCTAACCATTAGTTTGGGGGTGATATGGTGTGGCAACTTTATGAGTAATATTATACTTTTTCATAAGTGCTTCAAAGTGTTTATTTGTGAAATGAGTCCCCACATCACTAATGATCACCCTTGGAAAGTCAAATCGACTAATAATGTTTTGTTGGATAAAACTAGTTACAACTTTATTATCATTAGTCTATGTAGCTATTGCCTCCACCCATTTTGACGCATAATCAGCTACCACCAAAATAAATTCAAATCCAAATGAGACTAGAAAAGGTCCCATGAAATCGATCCCCCAAACATCGAAGATTTCTACTACTAAAATGGGGGTCAGTGACATCATATCCTTCTTAGATAAATTTTTTATTTGTTGACACTGCAAACAACTTCAGCCAAACTCATGTGCATCCTTGAAAAGCATTGTCCAATAAAACCCACTCTGCAGTACTTTTCCTGCAGTTTTTCTTCCACTAAAATATCCCCCACATGTCGAAGAGTGGCAAAAAGTGAGAATGCTATGGAATTCACTCTCAAGGACACATCGGCAAATAACTTGGTCAGGACAGTATTTGAATAGTTCAAATTCCTCTTAAAAATAATGTTTAACTTGCAAGAAAAATCGATCCTTTTTTTATTTTATTCAATGGAAAGGTACTTGTCCTATTGACAAGTAATTAACAATATGGGCAAACCATGGAGGTTGGCTAGAGGAGATTGTGAAAATTTATTCATCAGAAAAAAAATTTTGACCTCATTTGTGCCCATCATGTGTTCAACTAAGATCCTGGAGATGTAGTTAGCTACCACATTTTTGGAACCCTTCTTATCTCAAATTTTTAGATTAAATTTTTGCAAAAGAAAGATCCATCTGATCAATCATGGTTTAATGTCTTTCTTTGAGGGGAAATGTTTCAAAGCCACATGATCAGAGTCTTGTTAGTATAATAGATCACATGTGGCTTCTTATTGATTTTTTAGCCTAAGGCGGCACCTATTGCAAAGTCAGAGGTGTCACACATAATCTGAAGTAGAATGGACTAGTCAGAGAATTTTATTATGGGTGTTGTTGTCAAGGCTATACGTAATATGTTGAAGGCTTTCAAATAGTCTTCATCAAAGACAAACGGTGTGTCCTTGGTCAATAGATTGCACAAGGGTCTTGAAATCTTGATGAAGTCTTTGATGAAGTGTCTATAAAATCCAACATGACCTAAGAAGGATCGTATTTGTCCAACCAAAGTAGGGGGTGGTAGTTTTGAAATGAACTCAACTTTGGCTTTATCTACCTCGATCCCTCTTTTGGAAATAATATGCCTTAATACAATTTCTTTTTGTACCATGAAATTACTCTTTTCCCAACTTAGGATAAGATTTGTCTCCATACACCATTTAAAAACTTTGGAAAGATTATGGAGACAATCCTCAAAGATGGTTCTAAATACAAAAAAATCATCCATAAAAACTTCAAGACATTTATCCACTATATCTAAAAAATGGCCAATATGCACCATTGAAACATAGCGGGTGCATTACAGAGCACAAACGACATATGCCAAAAAGCAAAGGTGCCATAGGGGCAAGTGAAGGTAGTCTTTTCTTGGTCATCTGAGAATATAGGTACTGGATTGTACACTGAATAACCATTAAGAAAATAAAAAAAACTTTGATCTGCTAATTGTTCTAAGATTTGATCGATAAAGGGCAATGAAAAATGGTCCTTCCTATTGAGAAATATGTAGAGTTTCATGCATAGATTTCAAAATTTTTTTTGAAATATAGAGCAGTAGAAGATATAGATTAAACTATTTAATCTACAACATGCATATAATCAAATTACAAAATCCTACATCAAGGATCTATAACATGTTATAATGCAAATATAAATCTAAAATTAAATTAATCATAAGTGGTATTGATCATATCAATATCTAGATCTAAAATAATTCTAGATCTAACCCTAAATCACATTTAGCTCACTAAGAGATCAGATCTCTTATCTTTGCATGGGTCGAGAACTCCGCGGTTGAATTTGTTATTATCTTTGGAGCCGCACAAGCATCCAACCTCTACAGGTGCTTCACACGAACCTGCAACATAGGTCAAAGGTTCATTGAATGAAAATTTACTCGAAGTGCTAGCTTTTTGCAGATCCCTCCTGATGGTTAATCAAATAAATGTTCTTTGGATCTCTTGGATACTCCAAGAGATGAAGAACATGAGAAGGAATAAGGAAGGAATCCAATCCTTGGATCTCTCATAAATCAAAAAATAAAATCAAGAAAAAATAAATCCTAAGAGAAGATAAATCTTCTCCTTCAGGACATCAATGGTTGATGTCTTGAAAATATCTCTATGCTAGGATAAGAGGAGACCTTATCCTCTAGGATTTTTTCTAAGTTTCTAGATCTAAGATTTTTTATTTTATTTATACAAAAATCTCATAAAAATTGGAGAGGAAAGGTTCTTCAAGAAACCCTAAGAGAAGACCTTTCTTCTCTTCTCCTTCTTCTCTTCTCCTTCTCTAATCAGGACATGATCAAATCATGTCCAAAAAATTAACACCTTGCCCTAACAACTTGGAGCACTCATCCCCACACCCAAATCCTCTCTCTCTTAGATTTTTATCATATAAAAATTATAAATAAAATAGAAAGAGAAAAATATAAAAGAAAATTGTAAGAGAAGACAATCTTCTCTTACCTTGTCTCTTCAAGACATCAACCTTTGATATCTTAATTGAAGGATCTTCTCCATAAATTTTGATGCCACAAATCCTCCAAGCCTTCTCCTCCTTTTTCTCTAATTTTTTATGATTTTTTTAGCATTTTTTACATCCTAAAACCATCTCATAAGAGGTGTCCACCTTTATTGCAATAGGTCAAAACCTAGTCAAAGGATGACTTCTATGGGGCATCCAACTCTTGGACGCCCCTTCCACTTATTTTTTTGTGTAACCACTGATTCTCATGCATAAAACCAAGGGAAAAGGGATTGAATAAGATAAAGGGGCATGGATAGAGTTGGCACACAAGGGAGGGAGGAGTTTGGGTCATAAAAAAAATCTAAAATTAAATATTGGGGCGTGGGACCATTGGCGCAAGGGAAGAGTGAGAGTCCCAGTCCAACTGTGACTCTTTATGTTTGACTAGATCAAAACTATTTTAAATCTAAATTAAAACTAATTTAAATTAGATAAAATGCAATCTAATTGAGAGTGATCCTAGTCTAATTAGGAGTCTAATTAAATTAGATTAAACCATATTTAATTTTGATTTAAATCCAAAGTCAATTTGAAATTAGATGCACTTAAATCCTAGTCCAACTATGAATTGATTTTTTCTTGCAATTGACTTATCCAATAAACCAATTGGACTTAACTCAATTAAGTCCAAACTAATTTTAATTGAATCTAATTTAATTAGACTTAATCTCAGTTCGATTGCTCAATCAAATTAAGCCAATTAGCAATCCAATTGCTAATCAATCCTCCTGCAACACTTGCATTAGGTCAAACATCAATCGCATTGAATGTTTGACCTCAAAATAATTCTTAATTATCGATTAACCATCTGATCAGATAACAAGCTCTAATGTGTGTGATCCCATAGGTTCAAACATAAGTTGGTAGCATAGGAACCAATTCTTGTACCAATTGAAGTTACCATCAAGTAATGGTTCCTGACGTCTGGATAGGTCGAATGTATGCAAAGCAACATTCTTAGAACTCTGACCCATGGTTACCATATAATTCATTCCTATGTCAAGATAACTTTGAGTATGCTGTCAAACACTCATACAAGTCATCTCTATTATGTCTCAAAATTTTGCAAATCTCCTGATACCTCATGAGAATTACCCAGGCCTAGGTTTTGCTAAATTGAAACACAGTAAGTCATTCTCTTCCTAAAGTTAATCAGGAGTGGTCAATCCCATCTTGACTCACACACTGACTTTATAAGTACTTGACTGTACCCAAAAATCTTTCAAACCTATATTAGAAATATAGGCAATCCGGCACCAAAGTACAATGAGTTGCTTGCAAGTCAATGATCTCAAATCGAAGGGACACTTATACCCATTGGCCTTAGCTAGCTATTCTTGATAGTAGAGTGCTACATTGGTCATGTTCAGTGCAGATGTACTCTTACATCTCACCTGGATGCCATACTAGTGTCTCCACACCACTTGGTTAC
Source organism: Cocos nucifera (assembly GCA_006176705.1). Classification (NCBI taxonomy): domain Eukaryota; kingdom Viridiplantae; phylum Streptophyta; class Magnoliopsida; order Arecales; family Arecaceae; genus Cocos; species Cocos nucifera. Next base: position 33,641 of record QRFJ01006581.1, read on the forward strand.
GAGGACAATCAATGCATATGGCATACAGCGACTTACACTCGATAAGTTATTATCCTTATTAATAACTTATCATTTGATCGTAAATAATTTAAGAACCATCTGATAAATCCTTCTTTATCGATTGATTGTGGTTCTAAGAACTTCATCATAATTTAGGAGTTCATTTAAGAAAGATAGAACTTTTATGATGAACCAACCAAATAACTATTATTATTAGATAATTTATATACTAATTTCAATTATCTACCACTTAGATGATTGGCTTTAGGACATATTTTTCAACAACTCCCACTTGGACTAAAGCCAATCAGAATGATATCAAATATCCTATCTTCCACTTGAGTTTGTAGAACTCCATAGTTCCAAGGCCTTAGCAAATGGGTCGGTCAAGTTCTTCCTTTTCATCGATCTTCCAAAAATCGACGTCATCCAGATCTAATATCTAAAGTGATAGCGATGCAGAATATGCTGGTCCTTCGATTTTTTAGCCTGAGCTATGGCTCTAGTGCTACGATAAGACTGGACCATCTATGGAGGGTGCCACTCCCATCCTGCTAATGAACCTTAGCAACTATACAGCTTACATGGCAACATCATATGCCACGATGTCTCTATATCACTAACTGAATAAGCTAAAGTATCCTGCTTGGAACCTTTCCAGTAGATTGCTCCTACAATTAGGGTATGAGCCAACATTCTCTTATTGTCATCTTGTTCTGACTGAAATTAAAACATCCACATGTTTTAAGTCAGTACTTCCATATTTGAGTCACTGGACCTTAGTGTTTTTCAAATACTTAAGGTTTGTCTATATAATCTTCTAGTGGCTCTTATTTGGATCAGACTGGTATCTGCTCACTACCTCTAGTGAGTATACCATGTCTAGTCTCGTACATAGAGAAATAAGATGACAATTAAATCTTTATTCTTTGCAATGCTGGAATGTCACTCTCGATTAAGAGAATTTCATCCACAGATAATGCAAGAACTAATATGACAGATTTTTTTGCCCAATTACAAATGCAGGATTTATCTTTATTCATAACAAAGGCATACGTTCAAAATGTATGTTCTAATTCTGAGGTAATAGCCAAACAGGCTTTAAGGTCTTTACCTTCCTATCTGCACTACTCCAATCCTTTTGAAAATCCATTCACACCTAATGGATTTTATCCCTTCAAGTGAATCAATTAGTGTCCATACACTATTGATTTTCATGGACTTCAATTTGGATCATGTGGCTCCAGATCACTGCATTGTATCCCTATAAGTGATCGGATCCTTGTTGTTCTCATCGAGCTCAACAAGATTGCCATCCCAGATCTAGATACTGAAGTATCTATCCAACTGATATGGTACTCTATCGGATCTCCTTAAAGGTGACACTTTAATAGGCTCTAGATTTGATCTGATCAAATCTGGTTCTGTAGGTTTACTAGATTATGTCGGTTCTTTTCTACTAGTCAAACTTTTTCAAGTTCAACTTGATAGGCATCAGTTCCTTCTCTAAGAAACTTCATTCTAAAAGGAATACCCTACTACTGATGAACATCTTATGTTCTTTAGCATAGTAGAATTAATAACCTTTAAATACTTATTGGATCAGGATCCAAGTTTATCTATATGCAAATATATGACATAGGCCGATTAACTCCAAATCTAAAAGTGAGAAAGTCTAGATCTACGCTCGATCCATATCTCATATATAATTTATGCGATAGATTTACTCAGAATCTTTTTTAGAGTAAAACTAGTAGCCACAAGAGTACAATCCTAAAACAGACATACAAGTGAATCCTATAGTAGATTGAACCATGTCTAACAATGTTCAATTTCTTCTTTCAGATACACTATGTTTCGAAAAAAATCCACCGAGAGAGAATCCTATTCTCTCCTAGATATGTCACAAACTTACTGGATAAGTATTCGCCTCCTCGATCTGATCGAAGAGTTTCAATGTCCTTTCCAATTTGTTTTTTTTTTTCATTATTGAATCGTTTGAACATTTCAAATGATTCAAACCAAATGCACCCATGCCCAGATAGGTCATCTGTAATAAAATACTAATATTTTTCTTTGGCACTTAAGTTCATAAGTCCACATACATTACTATGTATGAGACTTAGAACTTTATCGGCTCCTTCATCTTTTTCAGTAAAAGGTGACTTTGTTATTTTTCCAAGAAAATAAGATTCATAGGCTATCAATGATTTACAATCATTGATGTTGAGATTTTCCTCTTAAGCTAACCCGTTTATCCTATTCTTGTCAAGATAACTAAGCCTATAATGCCAAAGATAGATATCCATGAAATAATCTAACTTGAATGTGTACATTACACTTAATAGGCTATATAAATATTAAATATTATTTCTTTATTATCTATATATTACTATAATATTATTCATAATAATATCATAATAATCTTCTTTATTGATAAATGATAACTATCTCTGACCAAAAGGCCATAAGAGATCATATTTATCATAAACGATGGATAATAGTGACAATCACATAAAATGACATCTATTGAAAATAAGTTTGACAAATCTTAAAGCTAGGATTGGAACAAAACTTTCATCCCCTAGGTATTTCTCATCATTTTCAAATATCCCACTTACCTATAGTCTTTGCAATAAATTGCATAAGACTATCGACATCTAATACCCATGTAGTAGAATTATTTACAGAGAAATTTTAAGATGTTATCATATAACATTTTTAATAAGCAACTTTTGCTCCTTTCTCTTGTTCAGCCTATTATGGTCAAGTGAAGCAAGACAATTCTTCTTCCTTTGACCCTACTTCTAACATTAGAAGCACTATGCCTAATTTTGGTTAATCTTGGACTAATTATTTTGACTGGGCTTAGAAGCTCCAGTACAAACCCATTCGTACTGTTGAACTAAATTCAACTCTCGATACTAATTATCAAAGTTGGATCCCATAAGTCATCACTGTCTAACAATGATAGGAGCAATTAGGGTTTAGCCTTAATTTGAGAAAAAAGAACATTGACCTAAGTATATGAATTATATTAAGTCTAAAGATTTAAACTTTAGTCTAAAGATTCTTTCACTATTTTATTTGAATTTGTAGCCTCTACCTCCAATTCGATGAATTACTTTAATTTTCTAGTAGGTACTAGAATCCACATAGACTGTACATAAGCCCAACAATGGTTGGTCAACCCATGTATATCTAAGGGTAGGCTCATAACCAATTATTTCTTCAAACAACTTTTAGTAATTTAATTTTGCCCAAGAAATTTAATCAGTAGGCTAGGGCCTCCACTGTAAGGATCCAATTAGGTCCAACCATTAACATGAGTATACTGGTGCATCTAACTAATGAATGATTAAGTCCAACTATGGTTGGTCAACCTAACTACCATTAGAGAGATGCATCCAAATCATCATATGATGAATGATAATTCTATTAGTCAACAAGCACCAGGCCTATGGGCCTCCAATGATTATTGAGTTAATGGACTCATTATCAAACACCTTAATAGAAGGCTATGACTCGGTTATCTCCATAACTTCATCATTTTAAGGATCTAATAATTTTAAAAAATTTAAATTATTAGTGATTTAAGGATAGAAAGGATATGGATCAATTTGCTCCTACTGACTTTACCAAGTTAGGTCCTCCCACAGACTTCACAAGTCACTGATGAGGATTATGATCAATTTTGGTCCATGGGCACCTATATCAGTCTCACTGATTTTCTATGTGACATGGGTTAGCTTGAATCAATAAGCAACCTAATCAAAATCTGATTAACTATATTGGCTAGGTAAGTGAGATCGATGGGAGGATCTGCCAAAGCTTGCCTTAGACACCATCAGAAATGGTCAGGTAAGCAGGCTGCCAATTAAAAACCATCAGTCTGAAATGCCATACTTACCTTAGACATCAATTGGTTTGTTAGTTTTGATTTGGTCTGCCTAAAGACTCGAGCTCGACCACTGAGCCACGATCAGGTCCATTTGTTAGATATATGGACTTTGATCAACTATAACTATTGAATTGATCTATAAAAAAAAAAACCTAATTCTAATTAACTATTAATTAAGTTTGATCAATTTCTTAACTAAGTCCATATTTAATCTAATCCTAGGTCTAACCCAGTTAATGACCTGATCAAAACTAACCCATTTAACCTTTAACTCAAGTTTTATGAAATTATCTTAGGATTTTCAAATCATAAATCTAGATCCTAAACAATCACTTAATTCTCAATTACGTTCAAAGTTTGGATTTATGGAACCTCATAACTAGTTTTTAATTTTATTATTTGAAATATTTTCAAATTCTAAATAATTTACATTGAATCATATTCAATACATGGTTTTAGATATGATTTATTTCATTATTTAGATCATGTCCTAAGATTTTGAATCTACAATTTTGTAGGAAGTAAGTTCTCAATTTAAATTCTATAAAATAAATATGTCATGCATATACATTCTAGATTCAAAACAAAAATTACATATCAACATATGCAATAAGAGGATCTAGATCTAAACACAAAACACATCATATAGACCAGATCATAAATTATTTAAAATTAGATTTAAAATCTAAAAATAAATTATAAATTACTTTAGATCTCATCTAACATATTTATAATTTAGGTTTCTCAAATCAGCACATACTAGGACAACCTTTCCATTATAAGGGATAAACCTTACAGCAGAACAACCTTATGACAGTATGTGCAATCCTGATATTATTTAGATCTAATCTAAATAATATAAAATAGATCAAATATCTATTTAATTTTAGATTTAAATTAAAAAATTGAATCATAAATTTTTTTAGATATAATCTAAATTATTCATGATTCAGATTCAGATCAGCACATACTAGGACAATCTTTTCATTGTAAAAGGTTAACCTTACAACAAAACAATCTTATGGCAGTATGTATGATCTTTAATTAATTTTAATTTTTATATTTATTCTTAAGTATACATGAATATATTATAAAAGAACCTAGATGCTCCGATACCACTATTGAGAAACATGCAAGATTTCATGTATAGATTTCAAAACTTTTTCGAAATATAGAGCAACGGAAGACATAGATTAAACTATTAAATCTACAATATGCATGTAATCAAATTACAAAACCCTACATCAAGGATCTATAATATATTATGATATAAATGTAAATCTAAAATTAAATTAATCATAAGTGGTATTGATCATATCAATACGTAGATCTAGAATAATTCTAGATCTAATCCTAGATCGCATCTAGATCACCAAGAGATCAGATCTCTTATCTTTGCATGGGTTGAGAACTCCATGGCTGAATTCATTATTGTCTTTGGAGTCATACAAGCATCCGATCTCTATAGGTGATCCACACGAACCTGTAACACAGATCAAAGATTCGTCGAATGAAGATCCGCTCGAAGTGCTAGCTTCTTGCGGATCCCTCCTGATGGTTAATCAAATATATGTTCTTCGGATATCTTGGATACTCCAAGAGATGAAGAATATGAAGAGGAATAAGGAAGGAATCCAATCCTTGGATCTCTCATAAATCAAAAAATAAAATCAAGAAAAAATAAATTCTAAAAGAAGATAAATCTTCTCCTTCAGGACATCAACGGTTGATGTCCTAAAAACATCTCTATGCTAGGATAAGAGAAGACCTTCTCCTCTAGAATTTTTCCTAAGTTTCTAAATCTAAGATTTTTTATTTTATTCATATAAAAATTCCATAAAAATTAGAGAGGAAAGGTTCTCTAAGAAATCCTAAGAGAAGACCTTCTTCTCTTCTCCTTCTCTCATCAAGACATGATCAGATCATATCTAAAAAATTAACACCATGCCCCAACAACTTGGAGCACTCATCCCCACACCCAAATCCTCTCTCTCTCTTAAATTTTTATTACATAAAAATTATAAATAAAATAGAAAGAGAGAAATATAATAGAAAAATATAAGAGAAGATAATCTTCTCTTACCTTGTCTCTTCAAGACATCAACCTTTGATATCTTAAATGAAGACTTTTCTCCATGAATATTGGTGCCACAAATCCTACAAGCCTTCTTCTCCTTTTTTTCTAATTTTTTATAATTTTTTTAATATTTTTCATATCCTAAAACCATCTCATAAGAGGCGTCCATCTTTTATTGAAAGACTAGGTCAAAACCTAGTCAAAGGAGGACTTCTGTGGGGCGTCCAACTCTTGGATGCCCCTCCCACTTATTTTTTCATGTAACCACTGATTTTCATGCACAAAATCAAGAGAAAAAGAGCCAAATAAGATAGAGGGGCGTAGGTAGAGTTGGAGCACAAGGGAGGGAGGAGTTTGGATCAAAGAAGACTCTTCCAAGTAGGAAATAATTTCCAACTTCCTTTTAATTTTGATCAAATCAAATTTAAATCTAATTCCTGAGATAATGGGATGTGAAAAATCATTTCCTAGGCATGGAAATCAAAGAAAAAAAATCTAAAATTAAATATTCGGGTGTGGGACCATTGGCACAAGGAAAGAGTGAGAGTTTCAGTCCAACTATGACTCTTTATGTTTGACTAGGTCAAAACTATTTTGAATCTAAATCAAAACTTATTTAAACTAGATAAAATACAACCTAATTGAGAGTGATCCTAGTATAATTAGGAGATCAATTAAATTAGATTAAACTATATTTAATTTTGATTTAAATCCAAAGTCAATTTGAAATTAGATGCACTTAAATACTAGTCCAACTATGAATTGATTTTTTCTTGCAACTAGCTTATCCAATAAATCAATTGGACTTAACCCAATTAAGTTTAAATCAGTTTTAATTAAATTCAATTCAATTATACTTGATCTCAGCCTGATTGCTCAATCAAATTGAGCCAATTAGCAATCTAATTGCTAATCAATCCTCCTATAATACTTGCATTAGGTCAAACATCAATCGCATTGAATGTTTGATCTTGAAACGATTCTTAATCGATGATTAACCATCTAATCAGGTTACAAACTCTAATATGTTTGACTCTATAGGTTTGAACCTAAGATGGTAGCATAGAAATCAATTTCTGTACCAATCGAAGTTACCATCTAGCAATGATTTTCAACGTCTGGATAGGTCGAATGTATACAAAGCAACATTCTTAGAACCCTGGCCCATGGTTACCATATAATTCATCCCTATGACCAATAATGATCAAGATGACTTTGAGTATACTGTCAAACACTCATACAAGTCATCTCTATTGTGTCTCAAAATTTTGTAAATTTCATGACACCTCATGAAAATTACCCAGGCCTAGATTTTACTAAATTAAAACACAGCCAATCATTCTCTTTCTGAAGTAATCATGAGTGATCAATCCCATCTTGACTCACACACCAACTTTATAAGTACTTGACTATATCCAAAAATCTTTTGAACCTATATTAGAAATACAGGCAGTCCGGCACCAAAGTATAGTGAGTTGCTTGCAAGTCACCGTGGTTATCTCAGATCGGAGGGATACTTATATCCATTAGCCTTAGCTAGCTACTCTTGATAGTAGAGCGCTACATTGATCACGTTTAGTACAGATGTACTCCTACATCTCATCTGGATGCCATACCAATGTCTCCATACCACTTGATTACGAGGATAAACAATGCGTATGGCATACAGCGACCTACACTCGATAAGTTATTATCCTTATTAATAACTTATCATTTGATCATGAATAATTTATGAACCATCTGATAAATTCTTCTTTATCGATTGATTGTGGTTTTAAGAACTTCATCATAATTTAGGAGTTCATTTAAGGAAGATAGAACTTTTATGATGAACCAGCCAAATAACTATTATTATTAGATAATTCATATACTAATTTCAATCATCTACCACTTAGATGATTGGCTAGGACATATTTTCCAATACTTCCTAGTAATGACATTTAGTTTTCTATAATCTATGCACACTCGCCATCCAGATGATATGTGAGTGAGAAGCAATTGACCTTCTTCATTCTCTACCACAATAATATTTAATTTCTTAGGTACTACTTGAGTGGGACTGGCCCATTTAATATTGAATATGGGATAAATGATTCCAGCATCTAACCACTTTACCACCTCTTTCTTTACTACTTTGCACATGTTTGGGTTCAATATCCTCTACATGTCTCGATGGGGTTTGGCATCTACTTTGCAATGAATGTGGTGCATACAGATGGAGGGGTCAATTTTTTTAAATTGGCAATGGACCAACCTATAGCCTCTTTATATTCTTTTAGAACACCAACCAATTGTGCTTCCAGGTCAGGAGTCATGTTTGATGCAATGATTACCACGAGGGTATTATTGGGTCCTAAAAATACATACTTGAGCATGGTAGGAAGGGATTTCAACTCTAATGTTGGTGGTGATTCTAAAGATGAGGCTATTGGTGTACTGGCTAATGTGGGCAATGGTTCATACCTGATTATCCATGGAGGAGTTGTTTTATCATGGGGTGTATCTAATAGGATGTTAACTTCTTTAATATATCCCTCTATATCAAAGTCATGCACTCCAAAGTGAGCCAAGCAGGTATCTAAAGGATCTGGTGCTAGAATTATGGATGTTGCATCTTCTATAATGTCCTCTAGTGTATCTACTTCAAAGCAACCATCCATTGATGGTCTTTAGGAAGCACCAAATATATTCAGTCTCAATTTCTTATTCCAAATGATACATCCATGACTTCTATCCTACAATTGATGCATGCATTTACCATAGCAAGGAAAGGTCGTCCTAAGATAATGAAAATTTGCCTTAGATTGCCACTTAGTTTCATGTCAAGAACTAGAAAATCAATTGGAAAATAAAACTCATCAACCTTAACCAAGACATCCTTGAGCATTCCACGAGGTTCCTTAATTGATCTATCAGCTAACTATAGGATGACCGATATGGATTTCAATTCTCCAAAATCAAAAAGTTCATACACCAAACTAGATAAAAGATTCACAGTTGCCCCTAAGTCCAAAAGAGCCTTTTTGAAGTGAAAATCTCCTATAACACAAGAAATGATGGGAGCTCCTAGGTCCTTAAGCTTTGGAGGGGTTGTATGCTAGAAGACAGAACTAGCCTGTTCGGTGAGGCATACTTTCTTCGGGATTTGTGATCTAGATTTACATTTTTGGGTGTATAAATTCTTCAAAAATTTGGCATATGCAAGGACCTATTTGATTGCATCTTGAAGAGGAAGATTAATTTGGACTTACTTAAATAATTCTAACATCTCGTTGAGTCTACCTCTCTTCTTATTAGCAAGAATAGGTGCTTTTAGGACATCTGGAGATGGGGCTTTAGGCAAGTAAGGTGAGTCAGGTGCAATTGGTTCATTCTCTATTTTCAGGTCCTCCTTATTCTTGGGTGATTCAGATGTAGTTAATGATTTGGGGTTGGTCTCATTGGTTTTACTAGTGTATTCAATAATCTTTCCACTTCTAAGAGTCATGATTGATTTGGCATATTTAGAAAAGATTTCTAGGGCATTAGAGCTCTCAACCATAATTTGCCCTCTCGGGTTGCTCTCGGATTGGCTAGGTAATTTTCCTCCTTCCCTCCTACTGAATGTGGTTGCTAGTTGACCTATTTGGATCTCTAGCTTAGCAATGGATTGCATATAGGAGTTAAGGGTCTAGGTGTTGACTTCTAATCATTCTAGTGCTTTCAGAACCTTCTCCTTAAAAGTTAAGATGTGACCAGTGGTAGATGGTTGAGGGAAATTTTGGAACTGGTGGTATGGTCCATGCCTATATGTTAGGTCCTGATATTGAGGTTGAGGTATAGCAGGGCCAACCATTGGTTATGGTTTTCAGAAAAAAACTTAGATGGTTTCTCCAGCTGGGGTTATAAGTGTTTGAATATAGATCATTTTCTGATCTATGAGCTTGTTAGACTTGAGCTTACTGGATCTGCTCGTGCACAAACTCAGGAAATTGAGGTGCGGCTGAGCATTCATTAACAAAATAGTTTGAGCTTACACACAACACACAAACTTCTTAGACCGGGTTAGGTGGAATGGGGGATTGTCCAGTATTCAGAAGGAGGTCTAATTTTTGGGACAATTCATCTACCTTATTATGGATATCCATGAAGTTTCCAATCTGATAAATTCTACTTCTTTTTTACTGAAGCATGGATTGTTCACTAAAGGTGGCAAACATGTGATATAGGGAGTTCTCACTAAGCATTTCAAAGAGCTGCCAAGCTTCATCCTCACTCTTTAGCATGAATGTCCCACCACATGATGCATCAATCATTTATCGGTGTTTCTCTGATAAACCATCATAGAAATATTGAACAAGTTGCCATTTGGGGACAGCATGGTATGGACATTTATGAATGAGATCCCTTAACCTTTTTCATGTCTCATGAAAAGGTTCACCATCCAATTGGAAAAAACTAGTGATGGCTTTTTTAATTTAATTTATTTTTCTAATTAAAAAGTATTTCTTAAGAAATTCTCTCTGAAGATGGTTCAAGTGAATGGTTATAGAATCTTAGCGGAGTGCAATTCTTGGCTTTGTCCTTAAGTGAAAGGGAATAGTTTCAACCTAAGGGTATCATCAGAGAAGTTTTGGATTTTTACTATGGAATAAATCTTAAGAAATACATCCAAGTATTTATACAGATCCTCGTTACTAAGTCCATAGAATGATGGCAATATTTGGATAATGTTGGACTTAATCTCAATTAGGTAGCTTCTACTGGAGGTGCTTGAATGCATGAAGAATAGGTATATGAGGATAGAGTGAAATATTCTCTCAATAGGCGTGGAGGGTTAGCCTCATCAAGTGCAGCCATGTTTCTAGCTCGGATAGTCCTAAGAGTCTTTTCTAGTTCTTCGTCTAGTGGTTGCAAGTCGGGTTTTAGCGATCGTCGATCTAACATGCAACTAAAAGATTTATGTAGGATTGTCCTAGTCTATCAAGAATTTTTTTTTTAAAGAGAAGAGGAGAAGAGAGGAAGAAAGAGATAAAAGAGTTCCAAATAAGAGAACCTAAGGAATCCTAAAGCTAAGAAGAGAATGAAGAATCAATTATGGTTAGCTTTTAATTGTAATCAAGTTAGCATACAATGGACTCTCTATCCTAAGGTTGCCCTAGTTCTAGCCAGCTCCTAACTATTTCAAGTTAGCCTTCAAGCCCTCCAAGTCAGAGCTTGACCAACCAACTGGCCAAGTAAGTATAAGATCAGTGAAAATCCTTCCATTGCTTTTCTCAGACACCAATTAAATTGGTCAATCAGTGAACGAAACCAATTAAGAATTACTCCTTCTCGGGCCAGTCATCCCTTCAATAACACTCTGGCCTAGACACCAGCAATCAAGTCTAACCCGATCCCAACTCTTCAAGGTCACTTGTCCTATTGAGCTCAAAAATTCTTAGGTCAACTCTAATAATTTTTAGATTAAGGTCTAAGTTATGAAATACAATGAAAGTGATTTATAGGCTATAAGGAAGGATGGATCAAATTCTCCTACCTTATCTTAGTTAATGGGTTGTTGCCCTTAAATTAGTTATGAAGATGCAATGTTAAGAATAAGATGTCCAAACCAGTTAGAAATTTTTATATTTGAGAGTATGCTATCTTTGTTAAGGTTATATGAAAGCATCAGTTAAGCTTTTTTTTTTAGAATTTATTAGTTATCTTTTTATATCTTTTTTGATTTTTTTGATTTTTGCAAAAGAATAAATTTTAAGTGAATAAGTCTAAAAAGCAATAAATCACTAGGTTATAAAAAGCCAGCAATTATGTCTAAACTTATAAAAGCAAAAAATTGTCTAAGATTAAAAAAGTAGTTAAATTTAGCTTTTGAAAAATAGATAATTATTTAATTATGGCAAAATAAGATAATCTAGCTAGAAAGAGGCGCAAGAAACAAAAATTAAAAAGGTTTTTTTTTTAATCAAAACCATGCCAAGTCTTCGCAACGGCACCAAAGTTTGGTTGGCATAGTCATGGATAGGCACCAAAAATAACTCTACTAAACTATATAGGTAGGATGAGTTGAGATCATATTCCCTCAATGATCTAGCGCCTAAGTTGAGATATTGAGATTAAAAAGAAGAATATTTGTTTTGATTTAAATTATCCTTAAATATTTGAATGAATTAGAAAATAAAGATCTCAAAAGGGTTTTGTTTAATTAATTCTACCACTAAAAGATAGTTGTTAATCTCTTTTTTTTATTTTAAAAATATGTATTAGATTAATTTAAAAAATTACTTTATATCTTTGTCCCAGCTACGCTCTTCATACCTTATTTGCAGATTCATTTTGGTCGCGTCTTCGCAATAAAAGTACTATATGATAGATACACTTTCTTCCTTACTGCTTGGTCCACGCCATACCGTGTTGAGTCACGTGATCTTCGAGTCTCAGAAAGCAAAAGTTTTCCTAATATTATCTAATAGGAAAGCATAATTGAAAGCATTATAAAAGAGAGGAAATTAAGAACTCTGTGTAATCTTTTTAAATAAAAAATATATATTTTATTATAAATAAAATAATACAAGAATGGTTTTTAGAAAAAATAACATGCTCTGATGTCATTAAAAAATTTCTTTTCCCTCCCAAGACTGAATTAGTCATATTGCTCATTGGATTAATCCCTTCACTCTCTCTCTCTATGGGCAAGGTCTAGAAGGATTTTTGGATAATCCAAGTGGGAGGTTAAAGCATTTTTATAGGGTATTTAGGAGAAGAGTTTTTACATGATTTTTCGAATGTGGGACTAAAAGAAAAAATAAGGACTTTAAAAGATAGATGGATGGAATTAAAGGATCAGATAGGATAAAGTGAAGAGGAACAATTTCATTCATAAAATTATTCCTCTTGAAAATAATTTTAAAATATAATTTTTTTACTTTAATTTTAAGATCACGGTTTCTCTATTGCATCACCCGATGTATATGCTTTCTTCTTTATTTTATTGTTTCATTTGAGTGCCAGGCCAATCTCAAGCTATTCATAGGCATCAAAAGTCCAGCAATTCCCATGCCTCTCTGATGTCGTGCCAAACGCAAAACTCCTAAGCTCTCCCACGAACTTCCATGCTCACAAACAGCCAAACACCCATTCAGAGCATTTTAATGCTCTCATTGCAAGGGAAAATTGTCAAAATGAAAACTAGTTTTTTTGTATTAATAATACCACTTGTTTGGGGATTAATCCCGCTCCCATCAAGTCAGCTGGATGCTTAGTCTAATTGTAATCGGATAAATCATGGAAGAATTTCGATTGAAAAATCTCCTCCAGCGATCAGACCCAGTCGAAAACCTCCTCCAGCAGTCAAAAACTCTTTCTGGGATCCCTTTTCCTTTTAGATCACATTTTAT
>QRFJ01006582.1:0-65781 GCA_006176705.1 Cocos nucifera
TATCGCGGGATATGGACTATGAGGAAATGAGTTTAATTCTCTTTTGTTAAAGGCACCCATCGACAGTAAGAAATTGACCAGCAAGAGAAAGAGGAAATTACTACCTCGGAACACACAATTTTCAAAACCAAGTCTAGACTTGGTTCTCAGATTCCACCAAAAGGTTTGTATTTCTATCTTCATTATAACCCAACAAAAGGTCTCTTATTTACCAGTAGCCTATTGGGCTGTAAATGGAAAATCTAAAAGAGAGAAAGGAAAAAATGGTTTGTGTACATAAACATACTGTGGATTGGGAAAATGTGGGAGGCAGCGACAATCAAAGCTAGATAGTGGCAAAAGATTTTAGTCAATGCGAACGGCCATTCTATCAGGGATACCTTTTTGCCGAGTAGCTATGCTAAAATCATCCACACATCTGTTGCTATTGTACTTTTTGGATTTATTGACAAATATGGCAAAGGACATGAAAACAGCATTCTAAAAGGATACTGAAGGAGATTCTATATGGAATAGCCGTAGGTTTCGCACATCCGTATGCTGATCGAAAGAATTGCAAGCTGCAAAGAGCTCCATATATTGACTTAAGCAAGGCATCCTCAAAGCTTGAAATACTGTTTTTGGAATGATGACTATCAAATTCGTTTGATTTTACAAAAATGGATGGAAGAACCATGTGAACTTCAAAAGGTTTAGTTGGAGAGCGCTATTGTTTCCTCACTATGTTATCATGGTGATCATTCCTCCTTATTGGAAATGATATTCCCATGTACCATAGTTACAAATATTGGTTATCCAAAGAATTCTCCATGAAGATTTAGGAGAAGGACACTTTTATTCTAGTGAAATTAGAATTGTAGAGATAGACCGAACAGGATGCTAGGCTTTCACAGAGATGTATATAGAGGAAGTGCTAAAAGTGGTTTAGCATGGAAACTCCAAGGTATTTAGTACCCTTCAGACATTGACATTTCATCTTTCCAAGAGGATTGCACCTAGACACCTGAGGAGATACAATGCATTAGCAGATCCTTATCATTCAGCAAATAGGAGCCTATGTATACCATGTTATGTACGACAAACAATATAGCTCATTGCTGAGTGAGTCATGAGTAGATTATTCAGTCAAATTCTAGACAAAGAATTACTCGACCTTCTATGAAATGTATCCTTAAGTACTTGAGCAAGACTAAGGCAATATATTATTTGGTTTGTTGGTTAATGAGAACTTCAAAGTTCCAAGGATATAGACCTCGGAGTTTTATGTCCGATTGTAGATGCGAAAGTCGACATCTAGAAGTCTATTTTGTGTGTAATGGTCGCGTTACTTGTTAGTTAGAAGAGTTTCAAGCAAACAATGATAGCAGATTCCACCATGGAAGCAGAGTACATTGCTACGTCAGAAGTTAAGAAGGAAGCATTCTGGTATAAGAAGTTTGCCATAGAGATCGGAGTGATACCATCAGATACCATTCCTTTATACCGCAACAACAATGGCGCCATAGCCCTAGCTAAGGAGCCGAGGTCTCACCAAAAATTCAAGCACATTGAGAGGCAATACCACCTTATCCGCGATTATCTTGAAAAGGGTTACGTCGAGATTAAGAGAGTCGACTCCATAAATAATGTGACAGACCTACTTACAAAGTCATTGGGCCAGTAGAAGATCGAAGCCCACCTTGAGAAGATGGGACTTAGAATTATAGCCAATTGGCTTTAGGTCAAGTGGAAGTTTGTTAGATATTTATGCCCTAGAAGTCAGAATTGGCCGACAATTGTTATACACTTCTAAGGGCAAAATTATAATTTTGACTATAAATAATAAAATAAATATTTTCTATCATAATGTGTATTTAGTGTCTGTGATACATCCCTTAAGTTAATGGCTTTGATAATTCATATTTTTAAGAGTTGAAAATTTAACACATGAATTTTCATTATTAACTCATAAAATGCTCCTGACCATAGGATCATCATGAGGATGGTGATTGATCCGAAAGGTTGGTGCATAATCGCTTCTTTATAGTAGATGAGTCTTGAGTCTACAGTGTAGAGATACCAGAATGAGAATATAGATACTCGTTAGAGAATGAGGGCACTGAGCGTGACCACCTCGAGTAGTCATTAGGAAGTCTACCTTTTCGTCGATGACTAGCTCAAAGCTACAGTGGTGTGTCTGGTTCTTTGACCTGTGGTGCATCGACAGTTCACCTTGAGGATGTTATAGTTTGACTACCCCATGACTTAGTCTCCTAGCCATTCAAAATCCTGAGGTGTATGTTGGCTATAGCATATTTATTGTAGGAATTGGATTGCACCAAGAGAAAATCTATCTACCTTGGTAGATGAGGAGTAGCCCTATGATGATCATGAGAATCAAGTCCATAAGCTCATGGTCATGGTAGAGTGAAATAATAGAAAGAGTTTCTATTAAGATTTTCACATTGGATTTGAATCAAATGATTAATTCATATGATGGATATTAGGGTTTGATGAGTTCACCTTAACCCTAATCCGATCGAAGCTCAAGATAGAAGAACTCAATCACATAGGTAATTGCATCGAGAGGTTCATTTTCAATTCTGATGGGTTGCCATCATATACTGCTAGGTGTCACTGATGGATTTTGAGAGCAATTAGAATGATTTGGATGATCGATCATTCTAGTTGTCTGAATCAGAAAAGTTCTGATCCATTGGAAGGTATTTCGATGATGTCGATGATAGAGATTGTAACATATCTCATTACCATATGGAACCAAACCTAACTGGATCATACAAACAAAGGTTTGGATCTGATATCATCAATTAGACTAACCTAGTTCAATTGATTTGAATTAGATTCAATTAGGTTCAAGAAAATCGTACTAGCACACGATTAAGCTTAATGTTCTCCTTCAACAATCATCAAAAGTTATCTCGATTAAGTCAAATATGTTTGGCCTCACTCAAGTACCTTTACTTGGTCTAATTGGAGCTTGTCCAGGTCAGAAAAGGGTTGTCTTAATTTATGAGATAAATTTGAGTCAACAGCTGCCATTTTTCATTATCTACTAATTCTTGTCTTTTGACTTTGGTCAAACGTTGACCTTTGACACTTAGATATCTGCCCTTGTGTCATGCACTCATAGGAGAGAGATTTGACCACTTGTCCTCCTGCTAGAAAGAGGAAAGGAGGGGTTGCATGCCTAGGGAGGCATGCGCCTAAGGATAATGATGCCTGGAGTCCCATACAGATGGGACTCCAGGTTGCTTCATGATATCAAATAAGGTGGCACCAAAGACTCTACTTTAACCAGTCTTGGAACCACCTAATGATGTTTGAAAGGAACTCTCATCTAATTGGATCAGGTGATGTCATCCCACCAATCAAATTTAGATCTGATTGCATGAAGTGATGTGATTGGTTGAGATGATGTGGCACTGCATGGCGCAGCAAGGTCTATATAAACCCTATCTATGCCTAGGTTTGAGAGAGCTCTCCCCTTGCCCATGCCACATAGCCCTCTCTCCTCTCCTCCATCTCTACCTCTGATCTTCTCTCTCCTATCCATGCCCAAGAGGCTTTGGGCTCAAGTTTGGTGCGATCCAAACAAGAGAAAGGCGACAAGAAAGAAAGAAGGCAGCACTGCTGCAAGATATGACATTGGATCTTCAAAAATTATTTTGAAGATCTTCAAGATCAGATCCAGATCTGATCTTTGGAGGAAAGATTAAAAAAAAATGATCTTCAGATCCTGCCTAAGTGGATACCGGTAGAGATCAAGCGATTGGGTAGCTGCATCTAGAACATCAGAAAATCAGTAGGATCACCACAGGGTAATAAGATTACCCAAGAATAAGGTATAAATTAAATCTAATTTATTTTATTTTTTTTATTTTATTAGATTCATTAAATCAGATCTGAAAAGTATCAAATCTAATTTAGATCTAAAAAAAAAATTTTGAAATATTTTTCTTGGTCAAATCTGATCTAAACAAACCTGACCCTAAAAACATAATTTTTCCTTCAGATACATATTTAAGAGAAGGTCGTCCAAAGGGAGACTGCCCAGGAAAGGACTTAGCTAGAGGAGTCATCCGAGAGTAGTGTGACTGGAGGAGTTCATTCGAAAGGAGTGTGATTGGAGGAATTCATCTAAAGGAAGTTCGACTAAAGGAGTTCATCCAGAGGGAGCGCAACTATAGGAGTTCATATGGAAGGAGTGCAACTGAAGGAGTTCATCCAGAAGAAGTATGATTGGAGCAGTTCCTTTAGAGAGAGTGTGATAGAGGAGTTCGCCTGGAAGGAGTGCAACTAGAGGAGTTCATCGAAAAGGAGTGCAATTGGAGGAGTTCATCAGGAAGGAGTGCAACTAGAGGAGTTCATTCGGAAGGGGCACGGTTGGGCCCAGGTTCTGTAGTATGAACTTGTTGCTGAGGGGATCAATGAGTTCTAATAGGAGAGAGGTCAGCGGCTAAGGACTTTGGCTAAGGACTTCAGCAGGGGTTATTTTACCCTTAACAGATTTTAATAAACTATCTATGTGGTTTCATATCATATTTACTTGCTTGAAATACTTTTCATGTTTCGATAAGATTAGAATAATTGATTGATTTTAATGCTTGAAATGATTTCAATACCTTGATTTTTAAATCAATGTGCTCTTCTATAAGTATAATATTTTCAATCAATATGAAATTAATTTATCTTGAAATTTAGCATGATACCTTAGCTTTTCTTTATTAATTATATATTTAAGAAACTCAAATCAATAAAAGCTTAATTGGCTATAAATTCTTTGAGTGCAAAAATTATAAATGAAACTAATTTTTGACATTCCCCCATAAAATACTAAGATATTGAGATTCTCCTAAAAAGTGCATGAAATGAGTACTTGAAAATAAGGCATTAAATTTATAAAAGATCAAGTGCTTGAAGTTTTGATTTACATTGCATCTTAAGGTTAAACCTTAAGGATTTCAAAACTCCTTAGTTGAACTAAACTTATAGAATCTTTATCTTGATTTTCTTGATTTGATTTTATTTTATTTGATTATTAGAACCCCCAATTGATTAATTTTTGATCCCCAAATTGATTTAAATATCTTTCTTGATTATTGATTTGATTGCCTTTTCTTATCTTAAAAAAAAATTTATTGATGAACATTCATGCTTTATTTTGATTGATTAATTTTAAAAAATAAATTTTAAAAAAATAATCTTCTTGAATCTTTTGAAGTTGATATCAAGCAAAATATTATTTTTAAAAAAAAGGGCTATTATTTATCTTTAAAACTAAATATTTAAAGAGGACTTCATTTCTTAGTAATTGGTGTGACTGTTTGGCATGTATTTAATTAATTTATTTTTTGATTAAAAAAAGAAGAAAAATACTTTTGTTTTAAATCTAGTTTTGCATAATTATATTTTTAATATGATATTATTTGAGATAAACTCAAAAATATATATCTTTTGTGAACCTAATTGCTTGATATTTCTTAAGAAAAGGAAAAGATGATCTTTCTGAAGAATAACTAAAAATTTCTTTATGATTTGCCCTAATTAATTTACTGATATTAATTTAAATTGATCTATTATTTTAAATTCTTAAAATTATTTAATTTGAATTAATTCATCTTTATCAATTTAAAACTAAAATCATTGGTATCAAGCTGAATTTGCAAATTAGCCTTTAAGTGATACTTAATTATCAAGAAAATCATGATTTGGTCTAAATTTTAGTTTAATTAGTATCAATAATATCATTCTTGCCTTGCATTTTATTGCATTATTCTTGGCAAAAGAATTGAATATAATATTTTAAATCTATTTCAATTGATATACTCTTGAAGTGATATCATTTGAGATAAATTCAAAAAATTTTATACTTTTTTCTAAAATTAATTAAGTAATATTTCTTATGACAAAACAAATTTAAATTTAAATAAAATATTTTTTAATTATTTGTCATACTCTTTTGATCTTCTTGTTGTTTGTTCTTATTATATACATCCTTTTGTAAACATCCTTTGAATTTAATAAAAAATAAATTTTGAAAAATTTGGTGTCTTCTTGAATGAAGGCTATGTTTGATTGATATTTGAATTCATTAATGCTTAGTTCACTCAATTGATGCTTATACCTTTAAATTTTATTTAATTTTAAAATGACTTTATTTGCAAAAGTAAGGAGGAGAATATATTAAAAAAGAAATGATCATTTAATTAAAAATATCTTTTAAATTTTCAAAATCTAAATTTAGTGATTAAATTGATGTTAAATTTGCTTGATTTGAAATAAAGAGTGGAAGAAAGTGAAGGGAAATCCTGATTTTCCGGTCCAGGTTCGTTCAGATCTGATTAGATCAAGAGATATATTTCAAAAATTTTCTCTTGATCTCAATCAGATCTTGATATGTTTCAGATCTGATTCTTATTATTTTAATAAATAAAATAAAAGAAGATAAATTAAATCAAATTTAATTTACCTGATTTGGGTAATCCTATTACCCTGTAGATGATCCTGATTGCAGCGGAAGGTTCTGGATCTTAGCCACGCAAGCGCCTGGCCTCTACCGGTATCCACTCGGGCTGGATCTGGAGATCCTCTTCTTCTCTATCACACCTCCAAAAATTAGATCTAGATCTGATCTGGAGGATCTTCAAAACTCTTTTGAAGATCTACAGTCGTCCTTTTGCAGCAGCGCAGCCTTCTTGCTTTTGATCGCCTTTCCTTGATCTGAATCGCACCAACCAAATCCAAAACACTTTTGGACGTGGAGAGCAAGGGGAGAAGAGACTATGGCATGGAGAAGGAGGGGAGAGGCAGCCTTGGGGCGTGGGAAATCTCTAATTGAATTCACTTTTCACTTAGGATTAGGGTTGGGCGCAGGGTCTTATTTATAGACCTCTTGTGATCCAACTCCTCTTCCTCTCCAACCAATCACAACCCTTTGTGAAATCAGATCTAAATCTGATTGGTTGGGAATAGAGACCCCTGGATTCCTCCTTAGAGGGTGCCTAAGACCAGTCAAACTTGGATTCTTAGTAGAACTCTGAATTGGAATCCAAAAAGGGAGGTGGAGTCCTTGTCCAACAAGGACTCCTAGGCGCCTCCTAACTTGGGCTCACGCCACCCTTGGCGTGCGCCCTTCTCCTTGCCAGGTTCTGGCAGGGGGACAGGCCCCCACCAGCTCTCCAATAGGTGCATGACATGTGGTCAAAAGTCAAAGGGTCAATGGTCAACGTTTGACCAGTCAAAGGTAGACTTTTGACCAAAGTCAAAGAACAAGAAATGGCAGGTGACCAAAAATGGCAGGTAATGTCTTACAAATAAGACAACCTATTTCTGACTTGGACAACCTCCAGTCAGACCATATGAAGGCCTCTGATTGAGCACAAACTCCTTTGGCTCAGTCAGGACAACTTATTTATGATAGTAAAAGAAGAACGTTAGGTTCAATCGAGTGCTAGCACGATTTCCTTGAACCTAATTGAATCTCATTCAGATCAATTGAACTAGATCAGTTCAATTGATGATCACCAGATTCAAACCCTTGTTTGTGTGACCCAGTTAGGTTCAGTTCTGTATGGTAATGGGATATGTCATGATCTCTATCATCGACATCATCGAAACTCCTTTCGATGGATCAGAACTCTTCTGATTCGAACAGCTAGAATGATCGATCATCTAAATCATTCTAATTGCTCCCAAAATCCACCAGTGACACCTAGCAGTATATGGTGGCAACCCATCAGAGCTGAATGTGAACATCTTGGTGCAGCTACCTGTGTGATTCAAGTTCTTCTATCTTGAGCCCCGATCAGATTAGGGTTAAGGTGAACTCGTCAAACCCTAGTCTCTGTCATATGATGTAATCATTCGATTCAAGTCCAATGTGAAAATCTAAATAGAAACTCTTTCTATTATTTCACTCTACCATGGCCATGGATTTCTGGACTTGATTCTCATGATCATCATAGGGCTGCTCCTCTACCACCGAGGTAGATAGATTCCCATCTTGATGCAATCCAGTTCCTACAATGAACATGCTATAGCCAACATACACCTCAGGGTTCCATATGGCTAGGAGACCGAGTAATGGTGTAGTCAAACTATAACACCCTCAAGGTGAACTGCCGATGCATCTCAGGTCAAAGAACCAGACACACTACTGCAGCATCGAGTCAGTCATTGACGAGAAGGTAGACTCCCTAATGACTACTCGAGGTGGTCACGCTCAGTGCCCTCGTTCTCTAACGAGTACCTGTACTCTCGCTCCGGTGTCTCCACACCGTAGACTCAAGACTCATCTACTAAAGAGAAGCGATTGTACACCAACCTTCCGGATCAATCACCATCCTCGTGATGATCCTATGGTCGGGAGCATGTTTATGAGTTAATAATGATTATTCATGTCTTAAATTTTCAACTCTTGAAAATATGAATTATCATTACCATTAACTCAAAGGATGTATCACAGACACTAAATACACATATGTGATAGAAAATAACCCATTTTATTAATTATAGTCAAAATTATAATTTTGCCCCTAGAAGTGTATTACAAGTGTCAGCCAATTCTGGCTTCTAGGGCACATATATCTAACAATCTCCCACTTGTCCTAAAGCCAATTGGCTACAAGTCTAAGTCCCATCTTCTCAAGGTGGGCTTCGATCTTCTGCTGGCCCAACGGCTTTGTAAGTGGGTCTGCCACATTATCTGTGGAGTTGACTCTCTTGACCTCAACGTAACCTTTCTCAAGGTAATCGCGGATGAGATGATATCGCCGCTCAATGTGCTTGGACTTTCTGGTGAGACCTCGGCTCCTTAGCAAGGGCTATGGCGCCATTGTTGTCGCAGTAAAGAGGAATGGCATCTGATGGCATTACTCCAATTTCTGCAGCAAACTTCTTGTACCAGAATGCTTCCTTTGCAGCCTCTGATGCAGCTATATATTCTGCTTCCATGGTGGAATCTGCTATCACAGTTTGCTTGGAAACTCTTCCAGCTGACAGCTCCACCATTGCACACAAACAGACTTCCAGATGTCGACTTTCGATCATCTATATCGGACATGAAGTCCGAGTCTGTGTATCCCTTGGACTTGGAGTTCTCCATTACCAAAGACCAACATCATATCCTTAGTTCTTCTCAAGTACTTAAGGATACATTTCACAGAAGTCCAGTGTTCTTCACCTGGATTTGACTGATATCTGCTTGTGACACTCACAGCATGGGCTATATCAGGTCGTGTACATAGCATGGCATACATGAGGCTCCCTATTGCAGAAGCATAAGGGATCTTGCTCATGCGTTCTATTTCCTCAGGTGTGCTGGGGCACATCTTCTTGGAAAGATGAATACCATGTCTGAAGGGTATTAATCCCCTCTTAGAGTTTTCCATACTAAACCTCTTTAGTACTTCCTCTATGTACATCTTCTGTGAAAGTCCTAGCATCCTATTCGGTCTATCCCTATAGACCTTAATTCCTAGAATAAAGGATGCTTCACCTAGGTCTTTCATGGAGAATTCCTTGGACAACCACATCTTGACTGATGTCAACATGGGAATATCATTCCCAATAAGGAGGATGTCATCCACGTACAATACGAGGAAGACAACAGCGCTCCCACTGACCCTTTTTGAAAACACATGGTTCCTCTTCATTTTTGATGAAACCAAACTTTTTGATCACATCATTGAAACGAGTGTTCCAGCTCCGAGATGCTTGCTTAAGTCCATATATGGACCTTTGCAGCTTGCAAACCTTGTGATCAGTATCACTGGATGTGAAACCTAGCGGCTGTTCCATATAGATATCTTCCTCAAGATATCCATTTAGGAATGCCGTTTTCACGTCCATTTGCCATATTTCATAATCGAAATAGGCTGCAACAGCAAGCAATGTGCGGATGGATTTTAGCATAGCTACTGGGAAAAGGTATCCTGATAGTCAATGCCTTCGCGTTGACTATAACCTTTTGCCACCAGTCTAGCCTTGAATGTCTCCACATTCCCATCTGCACCAATCTTTCTCTTGAAGATCCATTTACACCCAATAGGTACTATACCTTCTGGTGGATCTACCAAGGTCCAGACTTGGTTTGAGTGCATCGAGTCGAATCTTCTGACTTCATTGCCTCAAGCCATTTCTCGGAGTCGATATCTGATATCGCCTCGTTGTAGGTTTTGGGATCATCACCATGAGCACCATTACCTATGAGGAACATTTCCTCTACGTCCTCTGAAATAATACCTAAGTATCTTTCAGGGGGACGGGAAAACTCTTTCCGATCTACGAGGTGGAGGAGGTAGTGTTCTTATTGGCTCAACCTGATTTGGTTCCACTTGGTCCTTAGCTCGTTCTGCTTGTGAGACTTTCTCATCAAGCTTAATCTGCTTTCCAATGCCGCTATCTTGAATAAACTATTTTTCAAGAAAGATGGCATGTCGACTCACAATCACATTGTGGTCTTCTGGAATGTAGAAATAGTATCCTAATGACTCTTTAGGATATCCTATGAATCGAGCTCTAAAGGACCTAAACTCTAACTTGTCCGCTTGTTGTCTTTTGACATGAGCCGGACAACCCCAAATTCTGAGATGACTCAGACTTGGTTTCTTACCGTGCCATATCTCATACGGTGTGGTAGGAACGGTTTTAGAGGGAACCCTATTCAGTAAATAGATTGAAGTTAATAATGAATGTCCCCAAAGAAAATCAGGGAGGTCTGTGAAGCTCATCATGGATCGAACCATATCCAATAGAGTCCGATTTCTCCATTCTGAAACCCCGTTGAGTTGAGGTGTTCCTGGTGGAGTCCATTGAGAGACTATGCCATTTTCCTTAAGATAGTCTAGGAATTCCCGGCTAAGGTATTCACCTCCTCGATCTGATCGAAGAACCTTAATGGGTTTTCCAGTTTGTTTTTCTACTTCATGTCTGAATTCTTTGAACTTTTCAAAAGCTTCAGACTTGTGTCTCATAAGATACACATACCCATACCTAGACAGATCATCGGTAAAGGTAATGAAGTAGACAAAATTGCCTCTAGCCGGCACATCGAAATGGGCCGCACACATCAGTATGTACTAGGGCAAGGAGATCTGTGGCCCTCTCCCCATGTCCAACAAAAGGGAGTTTAGTCATTTTGCCTTGAAGACAAGATTCACAAGTTGGATATGACTCAAAAGTCAATGGACTCAATAGCCCATTTTTCTCCAATTTGTTGAATCCTATCTTCTGCTATATGACCTAATCTCAGGTGCCATAGATATCTGTCGTTTGGACTATCCCTAGGTCGTTTGGCATTCACGTTTTGCTCGATAGTTAGAACAGGTACATCAATATGTAGCTGATAAAGACCATTAATAAGCCATAAAGAATTGAAAGAAGGTGAATGTTACATGAAACAGAAATTTCCTAAGGCATGAAACAGAAATCAAATTCCTGTTGCAGATTCAGGGGTGGCCACGGCTAAGCAACTCTTGCTCCATTACCGGCGTAGGATCATGTCTCCATCCCTCAGCCTCCTGCCAATGGAAGTGCACGATCGCTGTGGATGCAATGGAAACACTTTCCTTTGCCAGGTCGACCTTCTTCTTCGGTTCTGCCTTCTTCTTCTTTGATCCTTCCACCTTTTGCTTTTTCACAGACTTCTTTTTCTTTCCATAAGACTTTCTTTTGGAAGAAGTCCGTTCCATAGCAAGAACTGAGCCTTTAGAACCTTTCATAGAAAGCTCAGCGGTAACCAGCATATTCATCAACTTCGGCCAAGGAATTTTGAAGTTTATGCATGTGGTAATTCATGATGAATTGCCCATATGCATCAGTCAAGGATTGCAGAATAATATCGTTCTGCAAGTCCAAGTCCAACTTCACACCGAGCTTCTCAAGCTCTTCCATGTCCTTGATCATTGTCAGACAGTGATCTTGGACTGACTGCCCATCACGCATCTTAGCCTTAAAAAGTCATTTCGTGACTTGATATTTGGCTGCGCGACTCTGTTCACCAAACATCTCCTGCAGGTGAGCCAACATTTGGCGAGCAGTCCCGATATCTTCATGTTGGCGCTGGAGCTCATCAGACATCGAGCCCAACATGTAGTATCTGGCCTTATTATCTTCGTCAATCCATTTTTCCAGAGACGCTCTCTGTTCAGTGGATGGACGAGCTGGTAAGGTGGGAGGGTCCTGGTCCAAAACATGTGTTAACTTCTCTGAACCCAAAATAATTTTGTAGTTCCTGAGCCAATCTTTATAATTGGGTCCAGTCAGTCTATGTGTGTCTAGGATACGTGCCAGTGGGTTGGACGCAGACATTTTCCTGTAGAGAGTCAAAGATTCTAGTTAGATACTGTAATTTTGACTTGACCAATTTGTTTAGGGATTTTATTTTTAAACAAATTAGCTCCCACTATTTTCTCGGATCCCTACACTCCCTCTGTAGAGATGCAAAAATCTCCACGATTAATGATTTCTAGTGGGTGGTGCGGTCTCACCAACTGACTCATCACCTCACCTAACAGTTATTGGTGATGGGTTAGCCAATGAGTGAACAACTCTTGTTCAATGATTCTCTAATCATGGTGCACCCAAACTTGGTCTCTAATTCATGAATCTCACCGTATCCGGAATATTGATCCACTCCTTAGTTAAGTCAGACCCACCATTTGCATAGACTGGGTTCCTAATTGGGTCTCTCACCGTATCCGAAATATTGAGCCCAACTCATCCTCCAGCCCATAGCATCCAATGCCTAATAGACATGGTTGCGTCTTCCCGGTGCAACTGAGCCACTGTATCCAGCCGAGAACAATCAACCCCGGGAAGGGCCCGCACATCTACAATGGTGGAAGACCTCAGACTTAATCTTTTCTTAGGGAGAATTGATTCAGGTCTCATTAAACTAGACTTGGCTTAGTCATAACAATTATGACTAACCTAGTGGCATGGGTTAGCTCGGATTATTGACCACCTCAGATCAGAACTGTGTCAACAGATATGGCCAGGTAAGTGAGACCGGTGGAAGGAATATGCCATTAACTCGTACAAGAACGCATTCAGGTCGAGTAGCTTCCAATTAAAAACCAGTCGGTCGTCTGTGCCAAACTTACCTTAGACACCAAATTGTTGAGTCAGAACCAATTGGGTTAGCCTACAATCCAGACTCTAACCTCTGAGCCTAATTAGGTCTTGCTTGATCGTGACTCGATCTTGACCCAGACTTAATCCTATTAGGCTGGTCAATTTAAGCATTGTTGATCCCATCTAACCAACTCTTGATTCGGTTTGATCAACCGCTTAGACCTAATTGAGCTACCCAAGCCCGAACCCAGTATTATGAATATGTCTTAGATCTGAAAATTCTCAATTTTAGACCTAATTAATATTCCATAAACTTAATTCTTAATTAAGTAGGGTTCATAAACAAAATATGCACAATAAATCCTAGGGTTTCAGGATCTAGGGTTTTGTAGAAAGTAAGTTTTGGGTTTCTGATTAAGGACGAACACGCAGCACCCCTACACATCATAAGAACACCCCATCGAATGGGAAGAGAGGGCCTTTAAACCCTTCTTCGTTCTTATGACCGGACGGCCAAGAGGAACGCCTTAATCAGGAACATGTCAATACTACAAAACAGTTATAGATCTATATCATATATCTCATATATAAATTTAGATCTAATCATGGCATATTTTGCATACATCTCATGTATCATAATCATGCATGTTTTCAGATCTAAATTATCTCATAATAATCTAAAAAATTAGATTTAAATTGATCTAATCAAAATAAATTCTAATCTAGACAATTATGTAGAACTATTCTACAACTAGTCTAGACATGCATCTAATCATATCTCATATGATATTTAAAATTAAATAATTTTTATTTGCTGTTTATCAGATGTTATTATAACACTTATAATATCAGAAAAATAGTAAATAAGAAGATCTAAAATATGATTTAATCAGATTAAATCAAAGACATGCAAAACTATTCTATAGAACTATTCTATTCTAGAACTAGTCATGCATATCTTCATGTTCTTAGATCCAAATCATTTAATTTTAATTTTTCTGATTTCAGATCTGATCACATCTCATGTGACATCTGAAAATCACTTTATTTTTAATTAAAATAAAATTAAAATCAGATCTAAACAATTTTAGAACCATGGCTCTGATACCAGTTGAAGGGAAATCCTGATTTTCCCGGTCCAGGTTCGTTCAGATCTGATTAGATCAAGAGATATATTTCAAAAATTTTTCTCTTGATCTCAATCAGATCTTGATATGTTTCAGATCTGATTCTTATTATTTTAATAAATAAAATAAAATAAGATAAATTAAATCAAATTTAATTTACCTGATTTGGGTAATCCTATTACCCTGTTGATGATCCTGATTGCAGCGGAAGGTTCTGGATCTAGCCACGCAAGCGCCTGGCCTCTACCGGTATCCACTCAGGGTTGGATCTGGAGATCCTCTTCTTCTCTATCACACCTCCAAAAATCAGATCTGGATCTGATCTGGAGGATCTTCAAAACTCTTTTGAAGATCTGCAGTCGTCCTTTTGCAGCAGCGCAGCCTTCTTGCTTTTGATCGCCTTTCCTTGATCTGAATCGCACCAAACCAAATCCAAAACACTTTTGGACGTGGAGAGCAAGGGGAGAAGAGAGTATGGCATGGAGAAGGAGGGGAGAGGCAGCCTTGGGGCGTGGGAAATCTCTAATTGAATTCACTTAGGATTAGGGTTGGGCGCAGGGTCTTATTTATAGACCTCTTGTGATCCAACTCCTCTTCCTCTCCAACCAATCACAACCCTTTGTGAAATCAGATCTAAATCTGATTGGTTGGAAATAGAGACCCCTGGATTCCTCCTTAGAGGGTGCCTAAGACCAGTCAAACTGGATTCTTAGTAGAACTCTGAATTGGAATCCTAAAAGGGAGGTGGAGTCCTTGTCCAACAAGGACTCCTAGGCGCCTCCTACTTGGGCTCACGCCACCCTTGGCGTGCGCCCTTCTCCTTGCCAGGTTCTGGCAGGGGGACAAGGCCCCCACCAGCTCTCCAATAGGTGCATGACATGTGGTCAAAAGTCAAAGGGTCAATGGTCAACGTTTGACCAGTCAAAGGTAGACTTTTGACCAAAGTCAAAGAACAAGAAATGGCAGGTGACCAAAAATGGCAGGTAATGTCTTACAAAATAAGACAACCTATTTCTGACTTGGACAACCTCCAGTCAGACCATATGAAGGCCTCTGATTGAGCACAAACTCCTTTGGCTCAGTCAGGACAACTTATTTATGATAGTAAAAGAAGAACGTTAGGTTCAATCGAGTGCTAGCACGATTTCCTTGAACCTAATTGAATCTCATTCAGATCAATTGAACTAGATCAGTTCAATTGATGATCACCAGATTCAAACCCTTGTTTGTGTGACCCAGTTAGGTTCAGTTCTGTATGGTAATGGGATATGTCATGATCTCTATCATAGACATCATCGAAACTCCTTTCGATGGATCAGAACTCTTCTGATTCGAACAGCTAGAATGATCGATCATCTAAATCATTCTAATTGCTCCCAAAATCCACCAGTGACACCTAGCAGTATATGGTGGCAACCCATCAGAGCTGAATGTGAACATCTTGGTGCAGCTACCTGTGTGATTCAGTTCTTCTATCTTGAGCCCCGATCAGATTAGGGTTAAGGTGAACTCGTCAAACCCTAGTCTCTGTCATATGATGTAATCATTCGATTCGAGTCCAATGTGAAAATCTAAATAGAAACTCTTTCTATTATTTCACTCTGCCATGGCCATGGGCTTCTGGACTTGATTCTCATGATCATCATAGGGCTGCTCCTCTACCACCGAGGTAGATAGATCCCATCTTGATGCAATCCAGTTCCTACAATGAACATGCTATAGCCAACATACACCTCAGGGTTCCATATGGCTAGGAGACCGAGTAATGGTGTAGTCAAACTATAACACCCTCAAGGTGAACTGCCGATGCATCTCAGGTCAAAGAACCAGACACACTACTGCAGCATCGAGTCAGTCATTGACGAGAAGGTAGACTTCCTAATGACTACTCGAGGTGGTCACGCTCAGTGCCCTCGTTCTCTAACGAGTACCTGTACTCTCGCTCCGGTGTCTCCACACCGTAGACTCAAGACTCATCTACTAAAGAGAAGCGATCGTACACCAACCTTCCGGATCAATCACCATCCTCGTGATGATCCTATGGTCGGGAGCTGTTTATGAGTTAATAATGATTATTCATGTCTTAAATTTTCAACTCTTAAAAATATGAATTATCATTATCATTAACTCAAAGGATGTATCACAGACACTAAATACACATGTGTGATAGAAAATAATCCATTTCATTAATTATAGTCAAAATTACAATTTTGCCCCTAGAAGTGTATTACAAGTGTCAGCCAATTCTGGCTTCTAGGGCACATATATCTAACAGAAAGTTGAAAAGTAAATTAATCTAGCTATAAGTATGAAAAATAGGAAGAGAGATATTTTTTAAATTGATTTGATTAAAAATTTTAATTAATTTAAGTTAAGAAAAATTAAATGTGAACTTAAACTCTCAATCAATTATTTTATGATCTTCTTAAATGGAGCTTTCATGTAATTATCTAATTTAATTTATATAATTTGATTGCTCTATCTTATTTTTAGATAATTAGTTGAAGTTAAATTAAATTTAAAAATATTTTCTTACTCTAAGAAATTAATTTTTAAACTTAATCTCAAAATTTATTTAAAAATTTAAATTTGATACTAAATTTTTGATGTGCATTATAATACTCTTATAAATTATTTATATTAAAATAATTTTTACTCAAAGTAATGAATTTGAAAATATAACTATCATTTACTTTAATATTATTCTTTTAGTTTACTTGATACATACTCGATACATATCTTTTTTGAACTTAATTGATTAAAATTTTTTAAGAGAAAGAAAGATTGAATATTAAAGTATGTATTATACTTCATTTCATATTCAAATATTTTGAAAAGCTCTATTTCTCTTAAAGCTTAAAAGTGCATATCTAAAAATTTGATTAAAGATCATATTCATTCAAAAAGGTGGAGAGCCTTTTGAAATTAAAATAAATATTTGAAACATATTTTGAGTCAAAGGATAAATTTTTAAAAGAAGATAATTCATTGATTTTATGAATTTAATATATCGCCAAATTTAATGATTTGATGTTGATTTTGATGACTTCTTATTTCTTCCCATGAGCTTTTTGATGTTGTCAAAAAGGAAGAGAAGTATATTGAGTATATGCTTGAAGGATTGATGCTTGAGAAATATAAATTTTTTGATGGTTGAAACCTTGATACGCATTGATTTGAATTAAAACATCATTTTGATATGAGTATATAAAAAATAATATAAATATGAGTATATGTAACATGTATGTACTAATGATGTGCAATAAATTAAAGGCTCATAAAGAATTTTCATGAGGTTTAATTCAGTTTAATTCATTATTCTTATCTTGATTTACATTCATTTCTTTAGCATGTACTCAAAGTTTTGCCATCATCAAAAAGAAGAAAATTGTTGATCTCATGATTGATTTTCATGATTGCCAAATTTTGAGTATATTGTGTATCTAATCATGTGTTTCAAGAATATATGTAAAATTTTCAAGTATCCAAATGAAAAATTTATCTCAAGGACAAATCCTATTAAGATGCCGTGCCAAAATACTTAAAGAAATAAATTTACACACATTTGGATGGCTTGATATGAAGAAAGTAAGATTGAAAGAAGAGAACAAAATTGAAGTAATTACATTTTAGAAGAGTTTGAAGCAATGAAACTCATGTTTGAAAGGTCAAACATTGAAGAAAAATGAAGCCAAAAATTTTGGAGACTTCTCCAAGCTGTTAGGCACACCTGCGCTTTGCCCTAGCGTAGGCTCGAGATGTCTCGAAAATAGCTTGAGACCTCTACGTTTCAGAAAATAGAAACCACATTTTTGTGTTTTGAGATTTAGACATCTCAAAAATTCTTGAGAGCTCTCGCTGTGAAATCGAGGCTTCTCCTAAAAAAATTGAGACCTCTCCAAATGCGCGACAGCTTTTAATGGGATTTTTTTGCAACACTTCTAATGATTATTTCTCCACTCCAATGGCTATTTCAGAGCTTCCAATGTTTAGAACTTTCTCTCCAACCATCTTTAAGGATATTTAAAGGTGGAGAATCAATTTAGAAGAGAAATGAAGTGCGATTAAGAGAGAAATCATTTTTAAATAATAGGGTTTCCATTGCACATCAAAAAGAAAGAAAAGGAGAGGGATTATTCAGTGATTTCAAAGGGCATTCAAGAGCTATCTTCTACAACTTTTCAAGCATCCTCTCAAGCCTCAAAGAAGAGTACTCAAGCTTCAAAAGAGCCAAACATTCAACCTCTTCTTCGAAATCAAAGAGCTTAAATTTTATTTTTTATTTTATGCTAAAATTTTAATTTATATTTTAATTTCTTTACAAATTTCTTTGGAGGAAAAAAATTTAGGTTTAAGGCCCATGCAAGCCAAAAATTAGATATTATAGATTTTGGTTAGTGAGCTTAAAAAACCAATTGGATTAATAGTGATCCTGAAAAATTATTGGTGTAAGATTTTGGTTGGTGCTCCTAAGAAAATTAATTGAGTTTGTTTGTAAGCTTAAGAAAATAAATAGACTATAATCAAGAGTGGATTATAGTAAAAATTTTAAGAAAAGCTTGGAGAGTGGATGTAGGTGCAGGTTGCACTGAATCACTATAAAGTTATTTTATATTTGTATTGTACTTTATCTAGCTTCTCTTTCTTACATTTAATTCTTGATCGCTTAGTTATAATTCTTGAATTGCAATCTTTATATCCTATTTTCGCTGCTCTATTGCATGTGCTTTACCAACACTTGAGTTAGCCTAATTAAGTGCATATATTTATTTAGAAAGTAAAGTTATATGATACTTTTTATAAGAACCTAATTCATCTTCCTCCTCTTGGATTGCTACCTCTGGGCAATAAAATCAATATGTAAATAATATAAATATGAATCTACTTTAGATCTAATCTAAACATATTCATGTAATTCAAATTGAAATAATTTTAATTCTAATTAATCTTAAATCATCTTAGATCAAATCTAACATATTTATGATCATAAAAGTTAGATTAAAATACTTTCAATTAAATCATAAAATCTCTTAGATTAAATCTAAAATTTTATTATTAGAATTTTAGATCAGCATATACTAGGATAATCTTTACACTATAACGGATAAACCTTACAGTAGGACAACCTTATAAGATCAATCCATGCAATCTAAAATATTTATTTTTAAATTTAAATAATTTTAAATTTAATAAATTATAAATTAATTTAGATCATATCTAATGAATTTATGATTAACTTTAGATCTATACAAACTAAAACAATCTTTACACTATAAGGGATAAACCTTATAGCAGAACAATCTTATAAATCAGTTCATGCAATCTTTAATTTAATTTTAGATTTAAATATCAGATTATAATTTAGATCTAATCTAAACAAATAATCTAAACAAGCATAATCATGTTATAAATGTCCTAGGCTCTAATACCAAATGAAGGAAAAATCTAGGATTTCTTGTAGAAATTTTAAAACTTTTTCAAAATTAAATCAATGAAAGTAATAAATTAATCATATTAATTTATTAAAATATATAAATAAATCCTAGATCTAGGATCTAATGTCATGATTTATGCATTCTAATAAATCTAAAATTAAGAATATTAAACAAAGTTAATGATGTTGATCATATCAACATCAAACTGAGACTAAATCCAATCTAGTGGGAGAGAGAGATCGAACCTCTCTTACCTTTTGCAAGTCGGGGTCTTCAACTTGCTGATCCAAGGCTGAGATCATCGCTTCAAGCCACACAAGCATCTAACCTCCATGAGAAGTCCACACGAAGGCGGGATCGTTGATCCGAAGTCCCGCGACTGAAAATCAGCATAGTACGCTAGTACTGTGCTGATCCTTCTTTGATGGCTGATCAAAAATCTTCTGCTTCAAAATTTGGATCTTTCAATAATTAAAAAAGATGTAGAAAAATTTGGGAGAGAAAATATTCCTCTAAAATCTCATAAAATAGAGGAAGAAGAGATCTAGAAAATCCTGGAGAAGAATCCTTTCTTCTCCCTTCTTTTTCTCTCACCAGGACAATGGTTTATATCTTAATGAAGCACCATGCTCACATCCTCTTTGCACCTAAGCTTTCCACGCCCCAAACCTCTCTCCCAGATCTAAAATCTATAGAAAACTCATGTCCTAACTTTCTTTAAATAGAGAGTTATAATAGAATCCTTGTCTAGATCAAATACTTAGAAAGGTAGGTCCAAATTGAGCAAGGATTGCGGTGCCCAACTCATGAGTGTCCCTTTCTTATTTTTTTCATGGGATCTAAGGAATATGTGCATAAAAGCATTTTATTTTTTATAAAAAAATTAGAGGAAAATCTTGAGGTTTGGTGCCTCAAAGAGAAAAGGAAAGATGATATGTCAAACTTTATCCAATAGAGTCTTAGGTCAAAATAACTTATTTGTTTTGACCTATTCTACAAACTAATTTTCTTCTAAAAAGGTAGGATATACAAAAAGGGCATGGATACTCTCTAGAAAATAAAATTTTTCATGAAAATTTCAAGAAAATTGGTGTGGAGGGGCATGGAAAGCAAGATGGCGCAAGATGGAGAAATCCTAGTCACACTAGGACTTCTAGTTTTGACTTAGTCTAACTTATTATTTGATCTCAATAAAATAAAACTAATGTAATCCAATTAAACATGATCTTAGTCCAACTAAGAGTCTAATTAAATTAAATTAAATTAAAATTAAATTTAATTTAATTTTTAATCAAATTAGAAATTAGGTGCATACAAGTCCAAATTGAATAGGGACTTGTTCTTCCTTGCAATTGGCTTATCCAATAAACCAATTGAACTTGATCCAATCAAGTCCAAACTAAATCTAATTGAATCTTATTTAATTAAACTTAATCTTAGCCTTTTGGCTTAACCAAATTAAGCCAACTAATAATCTACTTGCTAATCGATCCTCCCACAATACTTGCACTAGGTCAAATATCAATCGTATTGATTGTTTGATCGTAGAATAATTCTAAATCATTGATCAACCATCTGATTAGACTAAAATTTTTTATATGTCTAGTCTCATAGGTTTGAATCTAAGCTAATAGTATAGGAATAAATTTTTATACTAATTAAAATGATCATCTAGCAATGATACCTGACAGTCGAATAGGTCAAATGTATAAAGCAACACTCTTAGAACCCATGTGGATATAGTTTTCATATAATTCATTCTCTTAACCTAAATACTTATAGAACAACTTAGAATTTAACTATCAACCCTGATTAGGTCATCCATATTGTATTTTAAAATACCAAATCCATCTCATGGATTCTCCTACACTAGATTTTGCTAAATTGAAATACAGCGATACATTTTTTTCAAACTTTTAGAGTGGTCAATCCCATCTTAATCACTCACCAACTTCATAGGTACTTGATTAAGCTCAAAAATCATTCATCACTAAATTAAAAATGACACCAAAGCACAGTGAGTTGCTTGCAAACCATCATGATGATCTCAAGTCTAAAGGACACTTATATCCATATCTCATCAGAGCAATTCTTGACAGTAGAATACTCTGAAGTGGGTCACGTTCAGTGATGATGTATCCTTACGTCTCACCTGTATGCCATACCAATGCCCCTACAATCCTTGGTTAAGAGGATAACTAACCTGTATGGTATACAACAACCTACACTCGATAAATGTTGTCGTCCTAGTTAACAATGTATCACTTGATCATGAATAATTTAAAGACTAATCGATAAATCCTCTATTTATCAAAATTAAATAGTCCAAAAACTTCATCACAATATGGAGTTCATTAGAACATGTAGATTTATGATCAAAAATGCTAGAATAAAATTTTATTTATTAATAAATTATTTATAATTATAAAATAGCATAACTATCAACAAGCTGATGATTGACTTTGAGACATATTTTCTAACAATATTAATTCAAGAAACTTAAATTAAAAGAAGCATGATTATCTATGAGTCAATTTAATTGAAAAAATAAAAGATAAGCTAAGTTTTGATAATTCTACATAAGTTGCTTAATTATCACAATTCTTCTTAAAATTGTATGACCTAAGTACTTGAATATTAGACATTCAATCATAAAAATCAAGTGCTTTATTAATATGCATTACATCCTAGTTTGGTCTTTAAGGATTTGAAATTTTCTAGTCGAACTAAAATCATAAATCCTTTATCATGTTTTCCCTTAACCTAATTTTGATCTAATCTCATTTGATTTGATTGATTGTCACACCCTCAATTGATTAACTTTTGATCCTCCAAATTGATTTGAATATCTTTCTCAATCATTGAATTGATTACCTTAAAAAAAATTTATTTTATTCCGATCGATTGATTTTGAAATTTGAATTTGAAAAATACTCTTCTTGAATCTTTTAAAGTTGATATCAAGCAAAATATTTCAAGAAAGCTATCATTTATCTTTCAAGATAAATATTTAAAGAGGACTTTAGTTTTAATCAATTAGTATCAAATAGCTTGCTATTTATCCTATATTTAATTAATTTATCATTCTAAATCCTCAAAACTATTTGATTTGAATTGATTCATCTTTTTTAATTCAAAACTAAAATAATTTGTATCAAGCTGAACTTGAAATATTTTAACTCTAATAAATAAATTTAATTATTATAGAGAAATGAATTTAATAAATATTCCTTTTAAATATCTAATTGGTGTCAAGAAAATTTTTTTTTGAAAAATTATCAATTTATTTCAATCATGAAGTAATTAATATCATAATTTTCATAACTAATATCAAATAGTTTATTCTTGCCATAAATTTCATTACTTTATCTTTTGATAAAAAAAATATTTTATCTAAAATTTGATTTTGCATAGCTAATATAATATCTTCTGAGATAAATTTAAAAAATTTCATATATTTTCTAAACTTAATTGAGTAATATCTCTTAAGAAAAAGAAGATCCAAATTTAAATAGAAAATCTCTCTATGATTTATTTTGCATGATCTATTGGTATCAATTAAAAATAATTTATAAAAATAATTTAATCTAAATTTAATTTATTTATCTTTTTTGATCAAAAATTTTAATAATTGGTATCAAATAGATCATTCTTGTCTTGCACTTTATTGCATTATTTTTGATAGAAGAATTGAATATTATGTCTCAAATCTATTTCATATTGATATATCTTTATGTGATATCATTTGAGATAAATTTAAAAAAATTATATATATTCCTATTTTGAAATTGATGGATTGATATCTCTTAAAGAAGAAAAAGATATTTTTTAAAAAATTAAACATATCTTATGCTTGATTTTGATACTCAAAATCCTTTTGAATCTTTAAAGCTTAAAATATTTTTCTAACTAAGTTTAAGAAAATATTTTTGCATCCATATCTTTAGAAATAGGGAGAAGTGTCACTAGATTTATATTATTCAAAAATCTAACTGAAACATATTTTCTGAAACTAGCCAAGTTTGATTTAAATTAGAAAATCTAAATTTGGTATGCTTGATTTGAAAAAAAAAGAAGGAAGAAAAGTTAAAAGAGAAAATAATTCAGCTATAATTATAAAAAATAGGAGGAGAAATGCTTTTTATCTTGATTTGATTGAAAATTTTGATTAATTTACATGAGAAAAATAAACTTTGATCTTATATTCTTAATCAATTACTTCATTATCTTCTTAAATTGAACTTTCATGTATTTATTCAATTTGATATGCATGATTTCATAGTCTAATCATTTTTGATAATTAATTAAAGTTAAATAAAACTTAAAATATAATCTTACTTCAAGAATTGAATTTGATATATACTTCTAATTTTGAAACTCATTTGAAAATCTGAATATAATAAAGAATTTTTTATGTGCTTTGAAAATCTTTATAAAACCATTTGTATTAAAATAATCTTTAATCAAGAAATAAATTTGAAAAAGTAACTCTCATTTGTCTTGATACCATCATTAATTTGCTCGATACATTCTTGATACATGTTTTTCTTGAATATAAATGATGGATTTTCATTAAGAAAAGAAAAGATTAAATATTGATGTGCATATTATGCTTGATTTTGTA
The DNA here is from genome assembly GCA_006176705.1 of Cocos nucifera. Classification (NCBI taxonomy): domain Eukaryota; kingdom Viridiplantae; phylum Streptophyta; class Magnoliopsida; order Arecales; family Arecaceae; genus Cocos; species Cocos nucifera. Next base: position 24,261 of record QRFJ01006582.1, read on the forward strand.
TTCAAATCTTTTGAAAAGCTCTATTCATCTTAAAGCTTACAAGTGCATATTTGAAAATCTAATTAAAAAATCATATTCATTTAAAAAGAGAGAAAGTCTTTGATATTTGAATTTAAGATAATTTTTGAAAAAGAAAGAAATATTTTAAGTATATTTTGAATTAAAAGACAATCTTTCAAAGGGAGAGGACTCATTTAAATTGATTTTCTGAATTTGATACATCTCTTATTTTGATACATTCTTACATACTATTGATTTTGATGATTTTTATTCAACCTTCCTATGAGTTTTTTTATGCTATCAAAAAGAAAGAGAGAAATATTGAATATACGCTTAATGAATTAATTCTTAAGATGCTCATTAATTTAATGCTTGAAATTTTAATACTCGTTGATTTGAATTGAGATGTTAATTTGAAATGAGTATATGAAATATGTGTAATGAACTAAATATGTGCAATAAACTAAAGACTAATTGAAAACATTCATGAAGTATGTATTTATGTATTTGATCTAGTACTTCATGATACATATTGGCAAAATGCATTGAAATACATTATTTATTTTTATTATGCACATACCCAAAGTTTTGTCATCATTAAAAAGAAGAAGATTGTTGATCCTATGATTGATTTTGATGATCACAAAATATTAAGTAAAAATAGTACTAATCATGTGTTTCAAGATTGAATATAGAATTTCTCAAATGCTCACATTGAAGAAATTATCTTTGGAAGAAATCCTCTCAAGATATCAAGCCAAACCATTTAAAAGAAGAAGTTTTCATAAATTTGGATGACTCATTATATAGAAAATGAAAGACAAAGAAATAAATATCATTTGAAAGATTTAGAATCAAAAAATTTAAGTTTGAAAGGTCAAACAATGAAGAAAAATGAAGTTGAAAAGTTTAGAGGTGACCCAACCAAGAATCGAGCAAGCTCTAGCATGGTACATCCTTATTATGTTGGCTTGGCACACAGTCGAGCCAGCTTAAACTAGATCCAACCTAGCTCTCTCAGGATAGCAGAAAATATATTTTTCAATTTTGCTATTCGAGCTAGCTCGATTTGAATTTGAGCCAGCTCTCTTAGGATGGTAGAAAAGCTATTTTTCTATTCTAATATTCGAGCCAACTTGAATTTGATCCAAGCTAGCTCTCTCAAGATGATAAAAAATTAAATTTTAAAGTTTTATAGCTCGAGCCAACTCGAAGCTAGATCTGAGCAAGCTCAACATTGTTTGATAGGCATTACGGCTAGTTCTAAAACTTATCTTATTTTGCCCAGAACTTTTTCCAATAGCTATTTTTTGTCTTCAATGGCTATAAACAACTAGAAATGAGTTCAAAGGCTATAAAACTTGTTGGAAATAAAAAAGAAACACAAGAGAAGAAAGGATTAAGAGGGAACACATGAAAATATTCAGATTTTCGTAAGATCCATTATACATCAAAAGGAAAAAGAAAAGAGAGGAACCAAGTAGTAAAATCAGAGGACTTTCAAGGGATATCTTCTCCAACATCTAGCACAACCTCTCAAGCATCATTTAAAGAGAAGTAAAGCATCAAAAGAGCAATCCTTCAGCTTTTTCTTCAAGCTTTAAAGAATTTAAATTCTACTTTCATTTTGAGCTAAAACTTTTACTCTTGTATTTGGTCTTCTTTATAAGTTTCTTTGAGAGAAAGAAACTCAAGGTTTAGGTCGGTCCAAGCCTGTAATTGAATATTGTATATAGTTTGATTAGTAAGCCAAAGTTAAAATCAATTGGGATTGATTGTTAGCCTGAGAAAACAATGATTGTAGGTTTTGGTTGGTGAGCCTGTAAAACTAACTGGGTTAATAGTGAGCTCAAAAAACTATCAATGTAAGATTTTAGTTGATAATCTCCGAAAACCAACTTAGTTTGTTTGTAAGCCTGAAAAAACATACACACTGTAATCAATGGAATTATAGTTAGAATTTTTAAGTAGAGCTTGGGTAGTGGACATAGGTGTGGATTGCACTGAACCATAATAAAACTTTGTATGTTTGTATTATAGCTTTGATTTCTTCCTTGCTTATTTTATTATTTGCTTGGATTAGTCTTTAAATTCCTGCATAGCATTTGCATATCTTGAATCTACTGCTACTCATATTGTACTCATCTCAATTATATTACTTAGGTTAAAATTAAAGCACATACTTGTTGATATTTAATTTGACTAAAATTTTATAAGAACCTAACTCAACGCACCCCCCCCCACCCCCCCCATCTTGGGTTACTACATCTGGGAAATAATTGATAATGGAAAGGATAATATTTTTTTATTCTAGATTACTTTGGTGTCGCTATATGATTTTTATAAGTAGGTCTCCTATCTACTATATTAAGAAAAGTCTTAGCATTTTGAGTTTTGATGAGTGGATCATTGACTCTTGATCTTAGATTTGATATATTTGAAGTTTATACTCTATATTATAGAAAGAATTTGAGATTGTTTATTGATCCAATGATCATCTATGGAGAGTATAAATTGTTCATGATCTTGTGATAAATCGATTAAGTCAAGAGTAGTTGATGTTTTGATGTAAAACTTGATATCTTTATCTAGTATTGAGATACTGATTTCAATTATAAGAAATGAATGGTTCTGGTTCAGATCAACTCTTATGGTTTTGACCTTTCAAAATGATTAGAATATCGAAAGTTTTAGGATGAGATTAGAACCAAGAATCCCAATTTTTTTTTAAAAGCATAAGTAAGACAAATTTTGAGGATGAAATTTTTTTTAGGGGAGGAGAATGTGATACCTAACCCCATCCACATGCATCTTAAAGTAGGCCTAAAAACAAAAATAAAAAAAGATTTCCAATCCAGCATGTGTTGGGTTATGAGCAACCAAAACTCTCGAACGAGTTCTTTCTATCTTCGACTCCATGCAGGGTCCGAATTTCCTTCAAATCCAAATACCGAAGGAACCTCTAAATCTTCGATTCCTCTAATATTTAAATCAACCCAAGGTTCCTCAAATTATCACCTTTGATCTTTGGTCTTCAAAGCCAATCATTCATCATTTTTCTCTCTTGTCTTCATCTCAAATAAAGTCTATCTCCACTCTTGTGTTCGCTAGAAAAAGGCACCAAATCACAATTAGAATGAAGGTAAGGGCCACTTGGTTCTCTAGTTGATCCATATTCCCAAATTTTAAAGTCTTGAAAATGTGGTTTCCGACTGGCAATCACCAAAATTTCTTGAATAAATCAACCTCTGCAAATCTCCTATTTTCCATGCTTTATTCTTGATTTTTCTATCGCCTGTGGCCACCGCCTATCACCAAACCTAGGTCATTGTTGCTGTCTTGGCCTACTCTTCTAGCCATGGGAGGCATCAACTGCGGGAGAAGCTCCCTTATATCAAGAACTAAGGGGATCAAAGGATCCCTTGTTTCGTTAAAGAAGAAGAAGAAGAAAAAGGGGAAGTGACCCTCTGTTTCATCATGAAAAAAAAAAGAAGAAAAAAAGGAAAAAAAGCAGAGAGAGTTTCTCTCTCTTCCCTCTCTTTTTTGCTCTAAGTTTGAATCCACCTTTCTCTCTCTAGAAAGTTTCACTTTCTCTCTCTATGATTTTTTCTCTAGAATTATTTTTCTCTTTATATAGTTTCTCTCTCTATAATTGATCCAGTAAAAGATTCTCTTTCAATGACTATGATTTGATCTTCGAAAAGTGAGTCCTGATCCATGGTCGTTGAGTAGTATACCAGCACCCATCTTGGTCAGACCCAAATACCATTAAATTCAATTATATATGATTTTTATTAAATTTTCTAAATACTAATTTAACCATGATTTGATTAAATCATCTTGATTAGATCAATTGGGACGTTAAGCAGTGTCACTAGATCGGCCATGTTCCATCTTGTTAATTTCTCTCTCCTATAGTATTCTCTCTTTACATAATTTATATGTTGAGACCTATCCTTGCTACTTGACAATTATGAAAACAGCAACAAGGATTCGAAGAAAGTGATGGTGGGAGATCAATCAAACCTTAGCAAACCCTAGGACGTAGAGAAGAGAAAGAAGAAGAATGAGAGAGGAAGAGAAGAATTTTAAGGAGAAAATGGCTTGTATTGTATTCTATCTTAATTACAAACTCAATACAGAGTATATATACTGGGTCAAACTAACCCAACCCAAAAGCTTTTCTGGTTAATCTAATGTGATAAACTTCTTGAGCCCATGTATACCCATGTATCACATGCATACACCCATTCAACTAATCCCAGTCCAATCCATAGATTAGCCCCTTAGGATCTCATAAACCGAGGTCCTAAGTTCTTAAGATTAAATCCAATCCCAGGCCAAAACAAAAATCATGAACTATTTTGTTCTCCACTCGAGTTGGCTTAATCAGAGGTTGAACCAACCTAACTCCTTGGTATCCTCTACCTATTTTCAAGGCTTGAGAGCACCACACCTGAGTTGACAATCTCTGCTTGGTGCTCCCAAGTCCTTATGAATTTAGATCTATCCATCAGCTTCATCAATACCATACAATTGTGAAGCTATTCTATAGAAGTACTTTTATGAGCACATCAGCTGGATTTCTTTTAATGCGAATCTTCACCAACTCCACTTCACCATCCTCCACTAGCTCTCTGATCCGATGGTAACTGATATCAATATGCTTGGTCTTCGCATGATAAACAAAGTTCTTCATGAGCAACAAAGTACGCTAACTATCATAATACATCCTGACTGTATCTTGTGGAAAGCCTATCTCTAGTGCCAAGTGTTGAAAAATGTATCCTAAAGCCAATAATCTAGGTTGTAGATGGTTGAGCTGATTTATAAAATATACTTGAATTATAAATGAATAAATATTTTTATTCTGGCAATTCATCACTTTGGTGCATCTTCCTCAAATGAACTCTTCTGTTATAAAGTCCTTAGGATTATTTAGACTCGACAAAGATGGATTTATCGTTTAGTCCTTAAACTAGTTCACGATCAAATGATTCGTTGTTACCCAGGATGATAACGTATCGAGTGTAGGTCATTATCTACCATAAGTATTAGTTATCCTCTTAACCAAGAAGTATGGAGATACTTTTATGGCATGCAGGTGAAGTATAGGGATACATTTCATTGAACATGATCTAACTGCAGAGCTCTTTACTATCAAGAATTACTTGCGAAGGATATGAGTATAAGTGTCCCTTAGACCTGAGATCACCACGGTACTTGCAAGCAACTCACTGCACTTAGGTACCAAACTACCTAAATTTCTAATTTAGTGATAGAAGGCTACTGTGTGCCATCAAGTACTTGTGAAGTCAGTATATGAGTCAAGATGAAATTGACCCCTTCAAGTATTGGAGTAAGTGCATCACTGTATTTCAATTTAGCAAACCCTTAATCAGGATGGTCCATTCGATGGACACTGAATTTTGAAATACGCTATAGATGATTTTTAAGGGTTGATAGTTAAACTCTTGGTCATCTTTTGAGCATTAAGATCAAGAGGATGAATTATACGGTAATGATATTCCATACGTTCGTCAATGTTGCATTGTGACTATTCGACCTATCCGAACATCGAATATCATTGCTAGATGGTCACATCGATTGGTATAGAAAATTAATTTCTATGCTACCAACTTAGGATTCCAACCTATGCAGTCACACACATAAGGAGTTCCTACGTAATCTAATAGCCAATCAAGAGTCTTGATGACCTAGGATTCTGTGGTCAAGAGTCCCACTAGATTGGGACTCTATGACCTAAAGTCCCAGTAGACTGAAACTCTGAGTCTTACTTATCTGAGACTCTCAGATCAAGAGTCCCATTAGTTTGGGACTCTATGATCATACTTTTCATTCATTTGGGATACTAGGTTCAAGAGTCTCACTAGTTTGGGACTCTTCAAGAGTTTCATATTGATGGGACTCTGTTGCCCAGATATCCATCTGATTGGAACTTTATGGTTATTGAAGGATAAATTAGTAATTTAATTACTAATTAGTTTAATTTGATTGAGTGATCAGAATTTGCTCAAGTTTGATTGAATTTGATTCGATTGGGTTTGACCCAATCAAGTCATGAGATGACCTAATCGCTATGAAAGATTCGATCCTGATTTGATCAGAGAATGGACCTAATTAATTTTTAATTTAATTAAAATTTTGTTGAGTTGGGTTAAGATTAATTTAGTTGGGTTTAACATATCTAATTAGGTTTGGATTTATTGGTTTGGTTGAAACCAATTTGGAAAAGTCAAGTAAGTTTGAATTTAAAATCTCCCTACGCCACCTTGCTTTGACCCTTGTTTTTATTCTCCACACACATTGGGAATGTGCATGGGATTTTCCACACCCAGAAGTGAGTTTGCACACTCTGTTTTTGTCTTTTGACCTGGTCCAAGATTTGGATCAGATTGAATTGAAGTTGAATTTTGAATTCAACTTCAAGTGGTTGGTTTGGTTGAAACCTCCTAACTCCCTCTCTTCCTTATCCTTTTCTCCATGCTCCATGCCTTTTGATGCATATTTTTGTGTGATTCTGAGAAAGAGGGCACGTAGAAGGAGAGTCCTTCTGCGTGCTTCTCATTTGAGTGGGCGTAGGAAGAGGTCAAAGGCATTTGAATTTTGAATTCAAATTTAAACCTGCTAACCTCTCTTATTCCCTCACACATTTTAAACTCTGATGTGTCGCCCATTTAAAATGTTTTTTTTCTAGGCGTGCATGGGTTTAGGTGAGTGATCTTAGGAGGTGCATGGGAGGGTTTCTTAGAGAGAGAAATCTAGTGAGAGCGCATACACCTGGGTGTGAGAAAAGTCAAATGTGGTTCTTTCTTGTGCCACTTTTCCTCCCTCATTCCACTCTTCCATTTTTGTTTATTTTTATCACCCAATTTAAAATTAAAAGGAGTGGGTGTACAGTAGAGGGACAGTCCATCTATCCATGAAAATTTGTTTCATAGGAAAATTCAAAAGGGAGTGTGCGTGAGAGTTTTTCTAGTGATCAGGGTTTTCTAGCTATGTAAAATCCTAGATTTAGGTTTCTAAGTTCGGGTGGAGAGATAGAGTACTATGAGTGTTTGATCACCACTAAGCTTCAACCACCACCTCATCATCCTCCATAGCACACCATTTGATCTTCTAGAATGTCTGGGAGATTAGGAGAGAGATGATCAATTGGATTAATCATGATCAACCATCAAAGGCCCCAACGAGGAGCTAGCACATTGGCGAAGCTAGTTGGGATCAGAAGCTCCATATGGACCAACCGTAGAGGCTGAATAAGTGTGTAGCTATAGTGTGATGCCAAAGCTTCTTCTGGTAGATTTAGATCATGGAGATCAGCTACCTACGCATAGATATCAAGTTTTGAATTCGTATCGATCAGCAAATATGATTTATTGGTTGATCAAATTTAAATTTTTTATTGCATATTAACATGTCTAGATCCAGATGTAGGATTTTTTATATGATCAATGCATGTCTAGTATTAATTTTAGATTAATATTTGCTTCTGCTATGATAAAATTTGAAAAATATTTCGAAAAGCATGCTAAAAATCCTACATAATTTTCTTAGATATGTTTTAATATGTAATTAGAAAATTTAAATGCTTATATATTTGATATGTTAGATCTAGATAGCTTAGTAATCGAGGATGAATGAGCCACCAAGCCATCCGATCATAAGGGATAAGTATGGTTTAAAGGCCATCTTCTCCCATTTAGTGGGGATCCCTTATGGCGGTAGGGGTGCCACCGTGAACTCATTCATTAAGATGAACAATGAAAGAATTTTTTTTATGATTAAGATTATTTCAATTAGAAAGTTAAACATGAATGTATTTAGATTAGATCTAAAAGGTAATTCATGATTTAATTTTTATTATATTTTTTTTTATTTAAAACTAGTAATAGGTTGTTGTTTGAGAAATGAGTTGATCCATTTCTGAAATGAGTTGATCCATTTAAAAAATAGAAAATAATTTTTTTTTAAAATTTAAAAATTATTTTTGAAATGTCGAACTCTATTCTATCAGCCCAAAACTTAATTAAAAGAATTAATTATTATCTTATAGGATCTAGAATTATGAATTAAAGATCCTAAGATAAAAGTATAAAATTGTGGATAAAAGGGTTAGATGAATTAGGTCCATTAATTGGGTTAGACCTAAGGTTAGTTGAAGAATAGACTAAACTAGAGTAATTGATCTAATCTAACCAACTATTGAATTAGATTAGATCAAGGATACTCTAGAATCAACTCCAATAGTTATAGTTGGATGAGTCCATATGTTTAACGAGATCAAGATGGACTTGATTCATGGCTAAGCAGTCTAGCCCAAAATTACTAGATTGACTAGATTAAATCTAATTAATCGATTGATATCTAAGATAAGTTTGGCAATCTAGATCAGTGATTTTTAATTGGAAGCTACTCACATTGATTCGATTTTTGATGAGTTAATGACATATCCCTTTCACTGATCTCACTTACCTGATCGATATGGTCAATTAGGATTTGATTAGATCACTTGATGATTTGAGATGACCCATGTCATTAGGAATTAGTTTGATTGATTTCAATTAGTAAAACTGAATTAGGTGCCCATGGACCTAAATTGATCTTAATCCTAACCTATTGACTTGTTGAAGTCAGTGGAAGGATTTGACTTGATGAATCAGTAGGAGAAACTTGGTCCATGTTTTTTTATCCTTAAATCACATGTATCCTAAATCCTTTAAATTATTAGATCCTTAAAATGACTAAGTTATAGGAATAACCAAGTCATAGCCTCCCATTAAGATCAATAGTAATAAATTCAATTTTTTGGATGGACATTGGAGGTGCCTTACACCTAGTGTATATCTGGATATTGAAATTACTATCCATCATATGATGATTAGGTCGCACTCTCTTAATGGGGATCAGGTTAGCCAGAGCTTTTCTTAGGCCTAATTATCATTGGTTTGATGCACCGAACTCAATCATGTTAGTGATTGGACCTAATCAAACCTTTTCAGTGGAGGCTATAGCCTTCTGAATTGGCTTCTAGGGCAAAATCTAAAGACTAAAAATTATTTAAGAAAATAATTGATTGTGAACCTACCTATAGATGCACACGGGTTGGTCAGAGCTTTTTTTGAGCCCGTTTGTAGTCTATGTGGATTCCAATAGCCACTAAGAAATTAGTATAATTTCTCGAATTAGAGGTAGAGGCTACCAATTCATAAAAATAGTGGGAAGACCTTTAGACTAAAGTCTAAGATTTTAGGGTTAATTAATTTAAGTACTAATATGGTCTTATATTTTTCTTTCAGATAAATAGAATGGCTAGTATAAGTTCACTCTATCCATTATTGGATAGTGTCAAGTATTTAGGACCTGAATACGAGAAGTCTAGTGTTGACCCTAGTAAGGTAGACCCGAAGAGAAATGGTCCTCTTGACTTGAATAGGCTGAACAGCAAAAACCAACAAAGAGTTGCTTGCAAGGTTGTTATATGATAACACCATACAATTTCACTATTTGTGATACATCTACTTGGGTATTACATATCAGGAGTCCAATTCATATATGCAATTCGTTGCATGGACTTCAAATTGGTAGAAAGTTTGAGAACGGTGAAAGATTCCATAACGTTGGGGATGAAAGGAATGTTCCAATCCTAGCATTGGAAACTCTTAAGCTTGTTTTCAAAAATAATAATATCATTTTAAGTGACTATCACTATTGTCCATCTTTTATAATGAACATAATATCCATTGGGCTTTGGGCCCAAGATGGTTATAATTTATCAATAAAGGGACATTATTGCGATATCATTATGAATAATGTCACAATAATGCAAGGATAATTAAGAAATAGCATTTATATTTTATCACAACATATTAGTGTAATGTACACGCCAAATAAATGCCCAAAATAAGATAATATCACCGATGCTTTTCTTTGGCACTATAGGCTCGGTCATATAAATAAGAATAGGATCAATAGATTAGTCAAGGAGCATATCCTTGACATCCATGATTATGAATCATTGAATACCTATGAGTCCTGTCTTTTTAGTAAGATGACCAAATCATCTTTTACTTGAAAGGATGAATGGGCCACTGAGCTTTTAGGTCTAGTACATACTGATGTATATGGACCTATGAACACGTGCTAGAGGTGGGTTCTACTACTTGATTATATTTACTAACGACCTATCGAGGTATGGGTATGTCTATTTTATGAAGAGTAAATCCGATTCGTTTGATATATTCAAATGATATCGAAATGAGATAGAAAAATAACTTGAGAAGTGTATTAAAACTCTTCGATCAGACTAAGGAGGTGAATACCTTTCCAACAAGTTTTTGACATATTTAGGATAGAATGGGATTCTCTCTCAATGGATCCCTCCTAGAATACCATAGCATAATGGTATATTTGAAAGGAGGAATCGAACCCTGTTAGACATGGTTCTATCCATGATGGGATTTGCAAGTTTGCCCATTTTTTTGGGGGTTATGCACCTAAGATTGCTTATTTTGTTTGGAGCAATGTTCCAAGTAAGTCTGTTATAAAGATTCCATATGAGATATGGACTAGGCGTAAGCCGACACTCTCTTACTTTAAGGTTTGGGGATGTCTGACTTATGTAAAATATTTGTAGGTAGAAAAGCTTAGATCTAGGTCCGATAAATATTTGTTCATAGGGTACCCCAAGAAAATTAGGAAATATTACTTCTACCTTGCTAAAGAGCAAAAGATATTTGTCAGCAATAGGATAGTCTTTTTAGAAAAGAAGTTCCTTATGGAAGAAACAACTATCTCTAATATTGAACTTAATGAAGTTCAATAGGTAGAAGAACCAACACATTCTAGTGAACCTACAGAACTAGATTTGATAAGATCAAACTCAAAGCCCATTGTAGAGGCACCTTTGAGGAGATCTGATAGAGTACCATGTCAACCGGATAGATACTATGATTTTTTGGTCTGGGATAGTGATCCTATTAAACTCGATGAGAAAGATGAGGATCCAATCTCCTATATGAATGCCATGTAGAGGTCTATCTCCGATAAGTGGTTGGAAGCTATGAAGTCCAAAATAGAGTCCATGAAGGTCAATAGTGTATGGACACTGGTTGATCTACTTGAAGGGGTAAAATCCATTGGGTGTAAATAAATTTAAAAAAAAAATGGGTGCAGATGAGAAGGTGGAGACCTATAAAGTCCGTCTGGTTGCTAAGAGATATCGTCAGCATTATGGTATTGACTATCATAAGATATTTTTTTCAGTGGCGATGCTCAAGTCCATTCGTATCATACTTGTAATAGCGGCATATCTAGACTATGAGATCTAGCAAATGAATGTGAAGATAGCTTTCCTAAATGGAGAGCTAGACGAAGAGGTGTATATGATACATCATAAGTGGTTCACATCTACAGACAAGCCCAAAGTGTGCAAGCTTCAAAGATCCATCTAGTGATTGAAGCAGGCATCTCGGAGTTGGAACATATGTTTTGATAAGATGATCAGAACATATGGCTTCATTAAGAATGGAGAGTAACCCTATATATATAAATGGGCTAATGGTTCTGTAGTTGTATTTCTTATTTTGTATGTGGATGATATTCTCTTAATCAGAAATGACATCCCAACATTACAGAAAATAAAGATTTGGCTGTCGTCTCAGTTCTCCATGAAAGACTTGGGAGAAGCTTCCTACATCCTAGGGATGAAGATCTATAGGGATAGATCTAAAAGGTTGCTTGGTTTGTTTCAGTCCACATACATCGATACCATGCTGAAGTGGTTCAACATAATGAATTTTAAGAAAGGCTATCTCTCGATAGGTTATAAAATGTTTTTCTCGAAGATGGATTGTTCGACAACTCCTCAAGAGAGAGAGAGTATGAGTGCAATACCATATGTTTCGGCAGTGGATTCTATTATATATGCCATGATATGTACGAGACCAGATGTGGCATACTCACTAGGGATAGTGAGTAGCTACCAGTCTGATCTAGGTGAGAACCATTGAAAGGTAGTGAAGACAATCCTGAAGTATTTGAGAAATACCAAGGACTAGTGGCTCATCTATGGAGATGCTGACTTGAAACTTGTAGGATATACAAATTTCAATTTTCAGTCAGATCATGATGATAGTAAGAGGGTGTCATGTTATGTGTTTACCCTGAATGATGGAGTAGTTTACTGGAAGAGTTTCAAGCAGCACACTATGATCGATTCTGTGTGTGAGGCAGAGTATGTCATAGTATTCAATGTTGCAAAGAAAGCTGTGTTCATTAGTGAGCTAGAAGTGGTACTCTCCTTAGATGATCTAATTTTGCTATACTATGACAACACTAGAGCCATAACTCAACCGAAGGAGCCGAAGGCACATCAGTGCACCAAGCACATTCTACGTCACTACCATGTTGTACGAGAGATCATGGAATAAGGTGATGTTGAGCTTCAGAAGATCGATGGAAAGGAGAACGTGGTCGACCCCTTTACTAAAGCCCTCAAAATCAAAAAGTTCGATAATCACAAATGAAAGATGGGTATACGATACTGTTCTGAATGGCTTTAGTCTAAGTGGGAGATATTGGAAAATGTATTCTAAAGCTAATCATCTAGGTTGCAGATGGTTGAGCTGATTTATAAAATATACTTGAATTATAAATAAATAAATATTTTTATTTTGGGAATTCATTATTTTGGTGCAACTTCCTCAAAAGAACTCTTCTGTGATGTAGTCCTTGTGAGGATTTATGGTGCTTCCAAGCCTTGGAAGGCCATGAGAGGAGTCAGGGGGTTAGCTTCAGGGATTCCAAGGGCTTAGTTGGTGCTTCAGAGATCTGGAACATAAGGTGAAGCAAGAAACCAAAGTTGGAGAATCAAGACTGTAGAAAGAAGATTTTCTATAGGTTAGCTGGCTCAGTCCAAAATTGGATCGGCTAAGTCTCAGTGCACAAGCAAAATAGAGAGCTATGCATTCAGAACTATTATTATGGCATAGAACTGGGTCGGCTCAGTTTTAGACTGAGCCAACCTAGTGGAACTTAGCTGACTCAGTACTGAGACTGAGCCAGCTCAGTGCACGGCTAGAGTTATAGCATTGAGCTGGCTCAGTGCGCGGGCAGAGTTACGTGAGGATCTATTTTGGGCTAGAGTCTGGGTTGATCCTAGAGGTTATAAGGACTGGTTTAAGAGGTCTTAAGATGGCTAATTCATGTATGGGTTGGATGAAGATCCAGAGGATGAGAGCATGAGAGATATGGGTGTACATAGGCTCGGTGAGTGCTTTCATGTATTGGGTTAGCCGGAAAGTTTTTTGGTCGGGCCTAATGGCTATGTATAAATACATAGGTTGTATTAGGATTTCATTATACTATGGAATATAGACCTTTTCTCTCTCAACTCTCTTCTTCTCTTCTCTCTAGAGTTGCCACCCTAGGGTTCTTGATGAAGCCCTAGAGAAGGGGGCCGTCTTCCTCAAGCCCAAGGAGGGAGGCACCCCATCACAGATCCAGATGGAGGATCGGTGGTTTGCTGCCCATAGAGAATGTCATAGGTTCCATCAGGTCCATGCTAAAGATCAGGAGCTTCTGCAACATGGTATCGATGCTTGTAATGTCAAGGATGATTGGCGTTCGAGCGATATTATGGGTCTACAATTTTATATCAGAGCTAGGTGATGCCTAGAATGTTGTGGATGGTAATATAATATCAAAGCCAGGTTTCAGAGCCTGATGGTGTGTGGAAGGAGCAAGGTTTTAGAGTGAAAGGATTTAGCATGGAAGGGAAGGAAAAATCGTACAAGGTGAAATAAAAAATCTGCACAAGGATTCTATGGTATGTCTCAAATCTACCTTATTATTGCTATAGTTTAGCTAACCGAGAGCAGCAAGTTGAAGGTGGAGGTTGAGAGGATTAATGGAAAGAGATTTTTCTAGAGTGAAAGGATTTGATGCATGATTTGCTGATCGGTCTTGGTGGAAAGGCCGGGGTGTACGATGGTTATGTGACAGGCAGGGAGAGCTGGAGTGCTACAATAGTGCTTCCCTGGAGATGCAAGACTGAGAGAGGCTCGATGATGCAGTAGCCGAGGAAGGTATCTCAGTAGAGAGCATCAGGGTTCTCTAGGAAGATGGGCAATGTAGGGCTATTGAAGAGAGGTTTTCCAAGGGATAATGGTCGAAAGAAGGCTGAAGAAGTGACTATACGTCCTTCGTGAAGAAAAAACCTAGTTTTTCGAATCAGGTTCATTTAGATCTAATTGGATCAAGAGAGATATTTCACTCTTGGATCTAGATCAGATATGAGACTTTTCAAATCTGATGTTATTAATCTAATAAAATAAAATAAAATAAAATAAATAATAAATTAAATCTAATTTAATTTATATTGTTGATGATAATTTGATTATCCTGTGATGATCTTGATGTCTGCCTAAGGTTCAAGATCTAGCCACACAAGTGTCTGACCTCTACCAATATCCACTCGGATAGGATCTAGATATCTTCTTCTTTTCTATCACCTCTCCAAAAATTAGATCTAGATCTGATTTTGAAGATCTTCAAAACTTCTTTCGAAGATGCGAGTTGTCTCTTGCAGCAATGCTACCTTCTTCCTTTTCCTATCGCCTTTCTCTTGCTTGGATCGCACCAAACTAAAGTCCAAAAATTCTTGGGCGTGGGTAGGAGAAACAAGACCTGAAGATGGCATGGAGGAGGGAGAGGGATAGCCTTGTGGTGTGGGCAATAGGTCAAGCTTCTAAGACCTTGGCATAGATAGGGTTTTTATAGATCCTATTGCGCCATGCAGTGCCACATCATCCTGACCAATCATGCCCTTTGTACAATCAGATCTAAATTTGATTGGTGGGATTACATCATCTGATCCAATCAGATGAGAGTCCCTCTGAATCATCCTTAGATGGCGCTAAGATAGGTCAAAGACAAGTCTTTGGCACCACCTAGGTAGAAATCCCAAAGCAACTGGAGTCCCATTTGTATGGGACTCCAGATGCTCTATCCATGGACGCATGCCTCCTTAGGCATGCGCCCCTTATCCATCTACTTTTTAGCAGGTGGACTAGTCCAAAAATTTTCTCCTATGATGGCTTGACACATGGGCAGATGTCTAAGTATCAAAGATCAACGTTTGACCAAATATCCGAAACAAGATTTAGCAGGTGACGGAAAATGGCAGGTGTTGTCTCAAATTCATCTCATAAATTAAGAGAATTCTTTTTTGACCTGGACATGCTTTAGTTAGACTAAATAAAGGTACCTGAGTGAGCCAAGACATATTTGACTCGGTCGAGACAAACTTTAATGATAATTAAAAGAGAACATTAGGTTCAATCGTGTGCTAGCACAATTTTCTTGAACCTAATTGAATCTAATTCAAATCAATTGAACTGGATTAGTTCAATTGATGATATCCAAATTGAAACCCTTGTTTGTGTGACCCACTTAGGTTCAGTTTCATATGGTAATGAGATATGTCGCGATCTCTATCATTGATATCATCGAAACACCTTCTGATGGATTTAAATTTTTTTGATTCAAACAACTAGTATGATTGATCATCTAAATCATTCTAATTGCTCTCAAAATCCACCAGTGACACCTAGTAGCATATGGTGGCAATCCATCAGAACTAAAAATGAACCTCTCAGTGCAGTTACCTGTGTGATTAAGTTCTTTTATCTTGAGTCCCAACAGAATTAGGGTTAAGGTAATCTCGTCAAACCTTAATATCCATCATATGATTAATCATTCGATTCAAGTCCAATGTGAAAACCTTAATAGAAACTCTTTCTATTATTTCACTCTACCATGGCCATGGGCTTATATACTTGATTCTCATGATCATCATAGGGCTACTCCTCATCTACCAAGGTAGATAGATTTTCTATTGGTGCAATCCAATTCCTACAATGAACATGCTATAGCCAACATATACCTCAGGATTTCAAATGGCTAGGAGACTGAGTTATGGTATAGTCAAACTATAACACCCTCAAGGTGAACCATCGATGCACCTCAGGTCAAAGAACCAGACACACAACTATAGCTTCGAGCCAGTCATCGACGAGAAGGTAGACTTCCTAATGACTGCTCGAGGTGGTCACGCTCAGTACCCTCATTCTCTAACGAGTACCTATACTCTTGCTTTGGTTTCTCTATACTATAGACTCAAGACTCATCTACTATAAAGAAGTGATTGTACACCAACCTTCTGGATCAATCACCATCCTCATGAGGATCCTATGGTCAGGAGCATTTTATGAGTTAATAATGAAAATTCATGTCTTAAATTTTCAACTCTTGAAAATAAGAATCATTACCATTAACTAAAGAGATGTATCACAGACACTAAATACATATTATGATAGAAAATAACCCATTTTATTATTTATAGTCAAAATTTTAATTTTGCCCTTAGAAGTGTATAACAAGTATCAGCCAATTCTGGCTTCTAGGACACACATATTTAACACTTCGATGTTTGGAAGGTGGGGAAGTAGTCGAAAATTTATTAAGTGGTTCCATCAAAGCAGGGATTTGCAAAGCCTTGGGAGTATTGGAGATGGATGATCCATGGAGGTCCAACAGGTTAGGACTGGATGGCTGTAGAGCGGTGCAGAGATAAGGCCAAGGAGCACGGGAGTGCTACAGGAGCACTATCCTAAAGGCATGGGGTTGAGAGAGGCTCGATGGTGCTGCAGCCAAGGAGTGTATCTTAGTAGAGAGTGTCAACGGTATCTTAGTGAGATCAGATGTATGTCTCAGGGAGAGCTAAGGGGTCTCAGGGACTGCTAGAGGCATCTAGCAGTAGGGAGTATCATGGATCAAATTTCTTCTACAGGAGTACTAGGAAGAGTTGTGGTTCAGGTGGAGGATGGTTCTTCGAATGCAACTGAAGTAATGACTGGTGTAGGGGTAGAAGAGAAGGACTAAGGTAGAATTTGCCAAGGTATTCGAGATGGCTTTGAAGGGGTCTGTGGAGCATGGAGGGTTCAAAGGGGCAGCGACGATGTTCGAGGTGCAGTGGTAGGCTCAGTAGTGCAGCATTGAGTGGTTGGCCTCAGGGAACTCAATGATAGAGTTGGCTTCTACTGCATCAAGTGGACTTCGAATATAGATGGAGCTTTGGAGAGGTAGCTTCATAATTGGAGAGGAATTTGACATGAGTTCAGAGTAGAGGGGTGCGGGAGGATTGATATCCTAGCACCAGCATCGGTGATGCATAGTTCTAGGTGGAGCGGCATGTGCAGGAGGACAGGCATAGTTCTGAGGAGACCATGTCCGGGTTTGCAGCAAGTGCCAGTATAGGAACATTGCAAGTTCTCCAGGAAAGTCCAAAAAAAGTGATGCAGCTGCTAAGCAAAAAGGATCCTACAATTTTTGGATAGTGCAGAGGTGCAAGCTAAGATCTTCAGCGGTAGAGGCGGTCATCTCAAAGGCCTCAAAGATGCACAACAGCTGAAGAAGATTGGTGGAAGCGATGTTTGCATAGGTGCTGTCGAGTGTGCAGGGATAGTAGGATCATGCAGGAGGTCATTATCGAGAGGTTTGCCAAGGCTTAGGAGCACCAGGATGGAGATTGTGAGGATTTATGGTACTCCCAAGCCTTGGGAGGCCATGGGAGGAGTCAGGGGTTTGGCTCCAGAGATTCCAGCGGCTTGATTGGTGATTCGAAGACCTAGGACATAAGGTGAAGCAAGCAACCAAAGTCAGAGAATCAAGACTGCAGAAAGAAGATTTTCTATAGGTTAGCTAGCTCAGTCCAAAATTGGATCAGCTAAGTCTCAATACATAGGCAAAATAGAGAGCTACGCATTCGAGACTGCTGTTATGGCATAGAACTGGGCTGGCTCAGTTTCAGACTGAGTCGACCTAGTGGAACTTAGCTGGCTCAGTGCTGAGACTGAGCCGGCTCGGTGCACATGCAGAGTTACATGAGAGTCTATTTTGGGCTAGGGTCTGGGTTGATCCTAGGGATCTTATGGCCTGATTTGAGAGATCCTAAGGTGGCTAATTCATGTATAGGTCAGATCTAGATCCAAAGGATGAGAGCGTGAGAGATATGGGTGTACATGGGCTTGATAAGTGCTTTCATGTATTTGGCTAGTTGGAGAGTTTTTTGGTCGGGCCTAATGGTTATGTATAAATACATAGGTTGTATTAGGGTTTCATTATGCTGTGGAATACAGACTTTTCTCCCTCAACTCTCTTCTTCTCTTCTCTCTAGAGTTGCCGCCCTAGGATTCTTGAAGAAGACCTAAAGAAGGAGGGCATCTCCCTCAAGCCTAAGGAGGGAGGCACCCTATCATAAATCCAGGTGGAGGATCAGTGGTTTACTGGCCATGGAGAATGGCACAGATTTCTTCAGGTCCATGCTAAAGATCAGAAGCTTCCGCAATATGGTATCGGTGCTTGTGATGTTATGGATGATTGACGTTCGAGCAATATCATGAGTCTATAATTTGGTATCAGAGCTACGTGATGACTGAAATATTATGGATGGCAATAGTCCTTAGGACTATTTAGACTCGATAAAGAAGGATTTATTGTTTAGTCCATAAACCTATTCATGACTAAATAATTCATTGTTACTCAAGACGATAATGTATCGAGTGTAGGTCATTATGTTCCATAAGCATTGATTGTCCTCTTAACCAAGAAGTATAGAGATACTATTATGGCATGTTGGTGAAGTATAGGGATACATTTCACTAAACGTAATCCAACTACGAAGCTCTCTGCTGTCAAGAGTTGCTCGCGAAGGACATGGGTGTATGTGTTCCTTGGACCTAAGATCACCATGGTAACATGCAAGCAACTCACTGCACTTAGGTATCGGACTATTTGAATTTTCAATTTAGTGATGGAAGGCTACTGGGTGTCGTCAAGTACTTATGAAATCAGTGCATGAGTCAAAATGAAATTGATCCCTTCAAGTGTTGGAGTAAGTGCATCACTATACTTTAATTTAGCAAACCCTCGATCGAAATGATCCATTCGATGGACACTGAATTTTGAAATACACTGTAGATGATTTTTTAAGATTAACAGTTAAATCCTAGGTCATCTTTTAAGCATTGAGGTCAAGGAGATGAACTATACAGTAACCATATGTTATAGGTTCGTCGATGTTGCATTAAGACTATTCAATCTATCAAAACGTCGAATACCATTGCTCGATGGTCACATCGATTGGTACAAATTGATTCCTATGCTACCAGCTTAGGATTCAAATCTATAGGATCACACACATAAGGAGTTCCTACCTGATCTGAAGGTTGATCATGAGTTCTGATGACCTAGGACTATGTGGTCAACAGTCCCACTAGACTAAAACTCTATGACCTAGAGTTCCACTGGACTAGGACTCTGAGTCTTACTTACCCAAGACCCTTAGATCAAGAGTTCTACTAGTCTGAAACTCAGTAATCATAGTTTTCATTCATTTGGGATATTGGTTTGGGACTCTTAAAGAGTTTCATGTTGATGGGACTTTGTTGTCTAGATATCCATATAATTAAAATTTTGTATTTATTAAAGGATTAATTAATAATTTAATTATTGATTAGCTTAATTTGATTAAGTGATGAGGATTCGCTCTAGTCTGACTGAATTTGATTCGATTGGGTTTGACTCGATCAAGTCATGAGATGACCTAATCGCTATGGAAGATTCGACCTTAATTTGATTAGGGGCAGGACCTAATTAATTTCTAATTTGATTAAAATTTTTTTATATTGGGTTAAGCCTAATTTGGTTGGGTTTAACCTAATCTAATTAGGTCTAGACTTATTGGTTTGGTTGAAATCAATTTGGAAAAGTCAAGTAAGTTTGAATTTAAACTTTCTACCTACGCCATCTTGCTTTGACCCTTGTTTTTCTTCTCCATGCACATTGGGAATGTGCATGGGATTTTCCATTCCCAAAAAAGAGTTTGCACACTCTCTTTTCTACCTTTTGACTTGGTCCAAGAGTTGGATCAAATTGATTTGAAGTTGAATTTTGAATTCAACTTCAAGTGGTTGGTTTGGTTGAAACCTCCTAACTCCTTCTCTTTCTTATCCTTTTCTCCATGCCCTATGCCTTTTGATGCACATTTTTGTGCACTTCTAAGAAAGAGGGTGCTAGAAGGAGAGTCCTTCTACAAGCTTCTCATTTAAGTGGGTGCAGGAAGAGGTCAAAGGCATTTGAATTTTGAATTCAAAGTTAAACCTCCTAACCTCTCTTATCCTCTCACACGTTTTAAACTCTAATGTGTCATCCATTTAAAATGATTTTTTCTAGGCATGCATTGGTTTAGGTGAGTGATCTGAGGAGGTGCGTGGGAGGGTTTCTTAGAGAGAGATATCTAGTGAGAACGCAAACACCTGGATGTGAGAAAAGTCAAAAGGGGTTCTTTCTTGCACCACTTTTCCTCCTTCATGCCACTCTTCCTTTTTTGTTTATTTTTATCACCCAATTTAAAATTAAAAGGAGTAGATGTATAGTAGAGGGACAGTCCCTCTACTCATGAAAATTTGTTTCATGAGAAAATTCAAAAGGGAGTGGGCATGAGAGTGTTTCTGGTAATCAGGATTTTCTGGATGTGTGAAGCCCTATGATAGGAACGCGATGTTGTCGTTAAGACACCATGTTTATCAGTTTAATCCGACTTCTTAAAATCATTGAAAATGCGTAGATAGTAGTGAGTCGGGTCGAATCCACAGGGAAGGTAGTATTTTAGATTTGAAATCTTTGATTTTTGAAAAGAAAAGAAGAAAAGGATTTGAGTTTTCAGAATCAAAAGTGAAGTCGAAAAATTAAAAGCAAAAATTAAAAGGTGCAGAAATTTAAATTTGGTACTAAGATCTATTAGTTAGATCTTAGCATCTACTTGCAATAAAATAAAAAGTAATAATTAAAATATAGAAATTAAATTACAATAAAAATTAAAAGCAAGAAATTAAAATGCAAAAATAAAACTTTTATTAATTAAAATTTTAGAATTTAAATACATAGAATATAAAAAAATAAAATAGCCTGATCTCTGATCTTGGATCGGCATTGGCAGAAAGATGGTGTAGAAGCTCGGCTCTTCTTCTCGGCATCCGTTGCTTCGAAGCAGCCTTTAACCCATAGCCTGGCTTCGCCCTATACCAAAGCTTCACCTTGATCGGAGATGTCAATTTTTGATGGCCTGGGATCCTTTTTATAGAGCTAGGAGGGCTGGATATTTTTTCTAAAGGCAATATGGGACTAATACCTTTGTAATCGTCAAAATACAAACAAATTTGGATAAAATTTGAATCAAAATATCTCTGATATGACTTTGATAAATTTGATAAAATCCAGCCATTCAATAGGAATCCAACGGTCCAAAAATCATCAAAATCGGATGCAGATAAGCTCAGATCGGGTCGGATTAAATTCTGGCCGTTGGATCACGCTTGATCGAGGAAATCTGGCCGCAAATCATGCTTCGGGGAGTCTTGATCACCACCGGTAGCATTCTGGACTATCAGATCATCACCCGGATCGAGTGCTACCATCCGATGGTGATCCGCGTGATGTTTGTATCTGAATAAAATTCGGAAGCAACCACAGCCGTCCGATCCTGACCGCAAACAACCACATCCATCCGATCGCGCAATAACTGTTCCCATGGACCGCGTGGATCGGCCGCACCACACACCGCAACCAATCAGCGCTGCTGTTGTCGGACGAAAAGACTAAATTACCCTTGTGAGCCGCGATAAATTTCTGTAGACCCTTAAGGGGTCTAGGTCCACCACGTGGCAATCTCTGATTCACCGGAATTTGCTAAGCTGGCGGTCCATGCCTAGATCGTGGACCGGCTGATGGCTTCAACGGCTGAGTCGGCTTGATGGCTTGGCTTGGCTTGGTGGCTCGGCTTACGGAGCCGGCTGAGCCGTTTTCTTTTTTTTTATTTAATTTTTATTTATTTTATATCTTTCAAAATTCATATCTTTTCCATTTTAGCTTTGTTTTACTTGAAATTTATTTCGTTGTGATCAAAAAAATGAGCTCTTTCTATAATAAAATTTTATTTTTTAATTTTTATTATTTTTTATTATTTTTTAATTAATTTTTTAATTAATAAAAATATGAATTTTTCAAAAATTATATATAAATTAATTATTAATTCTTAAAAATTAATATAAATTAATTGATAAATTAATACTTTTATTGATGAATTTATTATACTTATCACACCCCCCAACTTAAGCTTTGCTCGTCCTCGAGTAAAGAAAGAATTTAGTTTTAAATACCTTTTAACTTTAGAGTTTCGAATTTTACCTAAGCAATTTTCAAAATGGCCATTGATATTCAGTAGAGCTTAAATGAGATATATCATTGGGGTATTAATACTTATCAATAGAAAAATTAAGTAAAGAACATTAAATTTTTCAGAACTTTTTCTAAATTATTCCACTTTTATCTCTGATTTGTCTAAACTTTCATATAGGCAGGTGTATTGCTACTTCCATCCTTCATTTATTAATTTTTATTTTTACATTGCCCACTTTTTGACGCGAATATCATTGCTTACTTAGGCAACGGGACCCGGTTACTTGGTGGGAAACCAATGTTTTTTTTTTTTTTTTTTTTTTTTTTTTTTTTTTTTTTTTAACGTTGTACCACTATTGAGTGTCTTAACTTCTTAAGCTTTCTATTTGATCCATGTAGCGAGTCTTGGGCCAATGACTCCCAAACCAGTTGGCTTTAGGGCACTAGGTATAGAATACCCCTCGGGCTTACTAGCTCGAATCAAATAGGCTACGAGTTAAGACTAGCTTTACAACGAGCTTCTTTGCCCTTCCCACCTTTTGATGCGAAACTCAATGCTTGCTTAGGCAAAGAGGCCTGATTACTCAGTGAGAAGTACTTGGAAACTATTTTATTAAAATAAATTTTTATATGAAGAAACGTATAGTTACCCTACACAAGCCTATAAAAAGTAGACTTTTCTTTGATGCTAGTAGAAATAATTAGAAATGCTCCAAGAAAATTTTTTTATGTTCTAGACTTAACTCTTTATTGAAATTTTCTTAATACTTGATTCCTCAATATCTCATAGATTCTCTAATCTGTATCAATTTTCTTTTTAAAATGCTTAGTTTAATTCGATTCTTAAGCATAATCAAGTATCTAAATACTAAATACTAACTTTTTCGAGGACTTAAAATTTTAAAAAAAAATTTATTTTTCTCTCCCCCCAACTTAATCGACATTGTCCTCAATGGAGAAGAAAAAATAAAGGATGTAATAAAAAAACATGGAAGAATACACATAACTCAGTATATATATATATATATATATATATATATATATATATATATATATTTTTGGTCCAGCACATGCCTTTGAAAATTTGAGCTCTCCCTCCAACTCATTCAAATTATCCTAAAAAGAAAATAAGATAAATTAAATAAAAACTAAATATTGGGTTGCCTCCCAACAAGCGCTAAGTTTACCGTCTTCAGCCAGACACAATGCAGCTCACTATCCTGTGTCGAATATTGGATTGACAAATTCCAATGGTTTTGGATTGCCAATCTTAGAAAGTTGATGTTGATTTTTAATCCCATTATTGATATATTCACTGTTAATTTTTGGGATATATTTTATGATTCCATTCTCAGACCCATGTTTATTAAGAATTTCTCCTATTTGTTTTTCTAAAATGCTCATGAATGGAGTTTTAGGAGTTAAGTTTGATTCAATGGGTGCTGGAATGGTGACTAAAGGCGATTTTAATTTTGGAGGTAAATTAATATGTGATCCTTGCTTAAACAACTCCATTGATATTTCATTACATGCCTTTTGATTTTTATAAGAAGAACCAGCTTCTAGGGTTGAAGGGAATAAGACATTAGGTTTATAAGTCTCGGGTAAATCATCTATTCTCTTTTTCCCTTATTTCTATCTCATTTAAACTGGAACTAGCATCAGTACTAATTCCTGGCTTGGGTTCTTCTATGTGGTTAGTCTCAGTACTAACCAGTTCCTCTAAATTTTTATTTTGGCTAGCATCAGTACTAGCCTCTCTCACCTGGTCTTGGTATGGGTCCATAAGAATCCTATAGCTTTTAAGTTCAGGAATTACTTTGGTATTCTCAAATTGGAGATTCTTAGATGAGACATTAGAATTGATAACTTGGTCCAGGTGGTTGGTGGACATTAGGTGGGTTGTTTGAAATTGGTAGGTTCGGTAGTTGATCTAGTTCTCTCCTCATGTTAGACTCAACTAATTATCCTATTTGAGCTTCTAGTCTGGCGATAGATTGTTGTTGAGTTAGAATTAATTGTTGAAGTTGGTTAAATCTATCATCAGCTAGATTGGTCTGTTGAGGAGGTGGGTATGAAGGCTGATTATAATATGATGGCTGAATAAACTGACTAGGCTGACCATTATTATAGGCATAGTTTTGGGGATCTATTTTGATAATTTTGCTCAAGTGAAATTTGGGTCTGAGCCTGAGTCTGTTGGGATGTCCAAGAAAAATTAAAGTTACTCCAATCTGAATTATATGAATTTGAAAATGGATCATTAATCAATTTGGAGTATCCTTGAGCAGCTTGAACTTGTTCTTGGATAAAATACGAAAACTGTGCAGTCATAGGATATTCACTTACATGATGGGTTGGGCTAGCACAGATTGAATAATTCTCCTGATAATTAGAAGATGATGTGAATTGTGCAGGAGATTGTTGACCTAGGGTTAGGAGTTGATCTATTTTCTGAGCAAGAAGGTCAACTTTATCTAATTTTTGGACTAATTAGATTCATATTAGCCATTTGATTATTATGTTTAATGTGAATCAACCATTCAATTATGTTCAACTAAATCAGAAAAAATGATTTCCTACCATGCATGTATTAGTGTAACCCTAATGTATGGTTTAAAAATTTTTAGAATATTTTTTTTATTTTATTATTATTATTATTATTTTATTATATTAAAAATTAATTTTTTTAATTATTTTTATTTATTAATTTTAATTTATTTTAAATTATTTTAATTTAATTTAATTATTAATTTTTAGTTAGTTTAATTTTTATTTTATTTTATTTTTAGAGGAGAAAGGAGAAGAAAGAAAAAAGAGTTCTAAAGAAGAGGTCCTAAGGAGTCCTAGAACTAAGAAGAACGAGAAGAATTCGGTTTAATTAGATCTAATGTTGGTTAGCAATCAAGTTGGTCAATCAATCCTGACTAAGGGTTATCCTAGATCTAGACAGCTCCTAACTGTCAAGGTCACCTTCAAGCCCTCCAAGTGTAGGATTAGCCAATCAACTGGCCAGGTAAGTGTAAGGTTGGTGGGAGTCCCCCCGTTGCTTGCCTTAGACACCAATTGTGCTTGGCCAGGTAAGCGAACGGAACCAATTAGAAACCACCTTCCTTCGGGCGCAGTTGTCCCTGAACCACTTTCCTAGACACCAGTCAAATTAACTTATCCTAACCAGGTTCAACTCTTAGGATTCCTTATCCTATTGAGCTCGAGTTCCTAGGGTTGATGTCTAATTGATTTTAATTTAAAGGTTTAGGTCAATGCAGGATGTTGGTTGGTTGTTTGTGGGCTAAGGAAGGGTGATCAAATCCCCACCTTATCTTGTTTAATTGGGTTGTGCCCTTAATTTGATTTAATATGAATATGCACGAAAAAAAAAAATTCAATCAAAGGGTTTTATGCAATTTAAACTAGATGCATGCAACTAATTAAATTATGAAAGGCTTACCTTGCCTCCAGCAATCACCAAAAAAAATAAAAATAAAAATAAAGATAAAAATAAAACTAATATGATGCATGCTCTAAGCAGTTAAGATTTCTAATCTTGTCATGAGATTTTTTAATTAGATTTAAATGAATATTTTTTAAATTAATTTAAAAATAAAATAAATAAATAAATAAAATAAAAAGAAAAGAGAACTAGGGTTAGGATTGATCTCACCAGGCAAAACTTCTGATTCTTTTTGTTCTTTTTTTCTTTTCCTACAAAATAATAAAAAAAAATTAGCAAGAAAATAAAAATTTTATTTATAATTTTTTTATAGAAAAATCAAAGAGATCAAAAATTTAATATCCATGCCTTCCTTGGCAACGACGCCAAAAACTTGATAGGAACACGATGTTGTCGTTAAGACACCGTGTTTATCAGTTTAATCCGACTTCTTAAAATCATTGAAAATGCGTAGATAGTAGTGAGTCGGGTCGAATCCACAGGGAAGGTAGTATTTTAGATTTGAAATCTTTGATTTTTGAAAAGAAAAGAAGAAAAGAATTTGAGTTTTCAGAATCAAAAGTGAAGTCGGAAAATTAAAAGCAAAAATTAAAAGGTGCAGAAATTTAAATTTGGTACTAAGATCTATTAGTTAGATCTTAGCATCTACTTGCAATAAAATAAAAAGTAATAATTAAAATATAGAAATTAAATTATAATAAAAATTAAAAACAAGAAATTAAAATACAAAAATAAAACTTTTATTAATTAAAATTTTAGAATTTAAATACATAGAATATAAAAAAAATAAAATAGCCTGATCTCTGATCTTGGATCGGCATTGGCAGAAAGATGGTGTAGAAGCTCGGCTCTTCTTCTCGACACCCGTTGCTTCGAAGCAGCCTTTAACCCATAGCCTGGCTTCGCCCTGTACCAAAGCTTCACCTTGATCGGAGATGTCAATTTTTGATGGCCTGGGATCCTTTTTATAGAGCTAGGAGGGCTGGATATTTTTTCTAAAGACAATATGGGACTAATACCTTTGTAATCGTCAAAATATAAACAAATTTGGATAAAATTTGAATCAAAATAGCTCTAAAATGACTTTGATAAATCTGATAAAATCCAGCCGTTCAATAGGAATCCAACGGTCCAAAAATCATCAAAATCGGATACAGATAAGCTCAGATCGGGTCGGATTAAATTCTGGCCATTGGATCGTGCTTGATCGAGGAAATCTGGCCGCAAATCGCACTTCGGGGAGTCTTGATCACCGCCGGTAGCATTCTGGACCGTCAGATCATCGCCCGGATCGAGCGCTGCCGTCCGATGGTGATCCGTGTGATGTTTGTATCTGAATAAAATTCGGAAGCAACCACAGCCGTCCGATCCTGACCGCAAACAACCACATCCGTCCGATCGCGCAATAACTGTTCCCATGGACCGCGTGGACCGACCGCACCGCACACCGCAACCAATCAGCGCCGCTGTTGTCGGACGAAAAGACTAAATTACCCTTGTGAGCGGCGATAAATTTCTGTAGACCCTTAAGGGGTCTAGGTCCACCACGTGGCAATCTCTGATTCGTCGGAATTTGCTGAGCTGGCGGTCCATGCCTAGATCGTGGACCGGCTGATGGCTTTAACGGCTGAGTCGGCTTGATGGCTTGGCTTGGCTTGGTGGCTCGGCTTACGGAGCCGACTGAGCCATTTTCTTTTTTTTTATTTAATTTTTATTTATTTTATATCTTTCAAAATTCATATCTTTTCCATTTTAGCTCCGTTTTACTTAAAATTTATTTCGTTGTGATCAAAAAATTGAGCTCTTTCTATAATAAAATTTTATTTTTTAATTTTTATTATTTTTTAATTAATTTTTTAATTAATAAAAATATAAATTTTTCAAAAATTATATATAAATTAATTATTAATTCTTAAAAATTAATATAAATTAATTGATAAATTAATACTTTTATTGATGAATTTATTATACTTATCACCCTAGATTCAGGTTTTTGGGTTCGGGTGGAAAGATAGAGTACTATGAGCGCCCGATCACCACCGATCTTTAGACACCACCTCATCATCATTCTTAGCTCACCATCTAATCTTCTAGAGAATTTGGGAGATCAAGAGAAAGAGATCGATCATGATCAACCATCAAAGGTCCCGATAAGGAGCTAGTACTCCGATGGAGCTAGTCAGACCAAGAGCTTCGTGTGGACCAACCGTAGAGGTCGGATGAGTGTGCAGCTACAACACAATGTCAGAGCTTCTTTCGATGGATTTAGATCATGGAGATCAGCTATCTGCACATAGGTATCAAATTCTGAACTCGTATTGGTCAGCAAATATGATTTGCTGATTGATCAGATTTAAATTTTCTATTGCATATTAATATGTCTAGATCTAAATGTAAGATTTTTGATATGATCAATGCATGCATAATATTAATTTTAGATTAATATTTTCTTCTGCTATAATAAAATTCAAAAATTATTTTAAAAAGCATGTTAAAAATTCTGTGCGATTTTCTTCAGCTGGATTTTCCTTAGTGTGAACCTTCATCAGCTCCACTTCACCATCCTCCACTAGCTCTTTGATCCGATGGTACCTAATCTCAATATGCTTGGTCTTCGCATGATAAATAAAGTTCTGCATGAGCAACAAAGTACTCTAGCTGTCACAATACATCCTAACTGTATCCTATGGGAATCCTATCTCTAGTGCCAAGCCCTTCAGCCATAGGAACTCCTTCACTGCCCTAGTGATGCCAATGTACTCTGCATTGGTAGTTGATAGCATAATTATAGGCTTCAAATAAGATCTCTATGAGACTGGACCTCCAAATAAGCTGAACATAGAATCTATCATCAAATGCCAAGTATCCACATCTCTATCAAAATTTGCATCCACAAACCAATCTATCAGCCCTTGAGCCTTCTTGGATATGTTAGGATGTTCTTCAATACCTTATCACTGACTATAATAGATTTCAATCCCAATTAAACCTATCAAGTACCTAAAGATATCCTTTAGTGCTCTCTAGTACTCCCTTCCAGGTTAAGACATAAATCTACTTACCTAACTCACTACATGCGCTAAGTCCTTTTAGAAAATATATCCTAAAGCTAATCATCTAAGTTGTAGATGATTAAAATCAGTATATGAATTATTAAATAGTAATAGTTATTTAGCTTATTCATCATAAAAGTTCTATCTTTCTTAAATGAACTCTTAAATTATGACGAAGTGGTGGGAACCACAATCAATCAATAAAAGAGGATTTATCGAATGGTTCTTAAATAATTCATGATCAAATGATAAGTAATTAACAAGGACGATAACTTATCGAGTGTAGGTTGTTGTATGCCATATATGTTGGTTGTCCTTTTAACCAAGTGGTGTGAAGACACTGGTATGGCATCCAAGTGGGATGTAAGAGTACATCTGCACTAAACATGACCAATGTAGCACTCTACTATCAAGAGTAGCTTGTGAAGGCTGATGGATATAAGTATCCCTCCAACCTGATATGACCATAGTGATTTACAAGCAACTCACTATACTTTGGTGCCAACCTACCTGTATTTCTAACAAAAGATTTTTAGGTATAGTCAAGTACTTGTAGAGTTAGTATATGAGTCAAGATAGGATTGATAACTGTTGATTAACTTTAAAAAGTGAATGTCTCGCTGTGTTTCAATTTAGCAAAACCTAAGCCTAGATAACCCTCGTGAGGAGGCACGAAATTTGCAAAATTTTGAAATAAAATATAGATGACTTGTATGAATGTTAAAAGCTTACTCGAAGTCATCTTAAGCATTATTAATTAAAGAGATGAATTATATGATAACCATAGGCCAGGATTCTAAGAATGTTGCTTTGCATACATTCGACCTATCTGGATATCGGGTATCATTTCTAGATGATCATTTTGATTGGTATAGAAATTAATGCATATGCTACCGACTTAGGTTTGAACCTATGGGGTCACACACATAAGATATTGTAACCTGATTAGATGGTTAATCAATGATTTAGAATCGTTCAAAGGTCAAATAATCAATATGGTTGATGTTTGACCTAATACAAGTATTATAGGAGAATCGATTAGCAATTGAATTACTAATTGGCTCAATTTGATTGAACAATTAGACTGAGATCAAGTTTAATTAAATTAAATTAGAATTAGTTTGGATTTAATTGGATTAAGTCCAATTAGTTTATTGGATAAGCTAATTGTAAGGAAGAATAAGTCCTAGTTCAATTAGAACTTGAATGCACCTAATTTCTAATTTGATTAAAAATTAAATTAGATTTAAATTTAATTTAATTTAATTTAATTTAATTTTTAATAAGATTATAATTACATATTAATTAGGTTGACTCAAATCTAATTGGAATTAGGTTTGAAATTAAGTTTGACTTAGTTTTAATTGAAGAGTGCTAGTTAGACTAGGACTGATCCAATTTCCTTGCACCACTAAGAAGCCCACGCCACAAATATTTTTCTACTCTCCTCTTAAATGTTTCATGAGCTTTCTCATGCCTAACCAGGTCCCCATGCCACCTCTCCAATTGGTTTTGGAATTTAATTTGAATTGATCAAATTAGGTAAGTGGTTAGGCCATGGATTCTATTTGATAGAGTCTTTGTAATCCAAAACTTCTCTCTTCTCTTTGTGATTTATTTCCCATGCCCACCTAGAATTTTAGTCACCCTAACCTCCTTTTATGCATTGGTTTCTGGTTCTCCATGTAAAAAATAAAGGAGGGTGGCATCCAAGAGTTGGATGCCACCAAGACTCCTTAGAAGACTAGGTTTTGACCTAGTCTTCCTATTTAAGTGGGCGCCTCTTATAAGATACGAGGGGGGCATCAATTGTACTTGATTTTCATGGTAAAAATTAGAAGAAAAAGGAGGATTGGTGTAGAGGTTTGGGATGCCAGGATTGTTGGAGGAAAGGTTTCATTAAGACATCAAAAATTGATGTCTTGTAGAGACAATGGTAAGAGAGAAGATTGTCTTCTCTTAGGAATTTCTTTCAAGTCTATTTCCTCCTTATTTTTGTATGATTTTTTTATGAGAAAAATTTGAGAGAGAGAGAGAGAGAGGGCATAGAGGATGGATGCTCCAAGGAGTTGGGGCATGGTGTTTTGTTTTGGACATGAACTAATCATTTCCTGATGAGAGAAGAAGAGGAGGAGAAAGTCTTCTCTTAGGGGTTCTTTAAGAGCCCTTCTTCTCCATCTTTTTATGAGATTTTTCATGATAGAAATTAGAGAGTAAGAGATCTGAAAGCATGAAAAAGTTCTAGAGAAGGCCTTCTCTTATCCTAACATGGAGATGTCTTCAAAACATCAACAGTTAATATCCTAAAAGAGAAGATATGTCTTCTCTTAGGATTTTTTTTCTCAAGTTTTTATTTCTGAATTTTGGGAGATCTAAGGTTGGATTTGTTCTTTAATCCTCCTCATATTCTTCATCTCTTAAATTATCCATGAAATTTGAAGAATATTCTTTTTGATTAACCATCAGGAGAGATCTGTAAGAAGCTAGTATTTCGAGTGGATCTTCATTCGACAAACCTCCGATCTATGTTTGCAGCCTTGTATGGATTACCTGTAGGGGTCGGATGCACTGTGTGGCTCCAAGAAACAAAGGACGATATTGATTTTCAGTCGTGGATCTCTCAACCCATGCAAAGGTATAAGATTTGATCTTTTATCTGACCTACATACGATCTAGGTTTTTCTAAAATTATTTTAGTTCTAGGTATTGATTTGATTAATACCAACCATGCTTGATTTATTTTCAGATTTATATTTGCATCATGATATTTCATAGGTCCTAAATGTAGAATTTAGTGATTAGATCATATGCATAATTAGACTAAAATATTTAATCTATGTCTTCCGCTGCTTGTAAATTCAAAAAAGTTTTGAAATGTATGCATGAAATCATGCATGTTTTCCAATAGTGGTATCAAAGTATCTAGATTCTTTTATGATATGATCATATTTTATATTAAAATAAATCTAAAAACAAAACTTTAAAGATCGTACATACTATCATAAGATTGTCTTGTTGTAAGGTAAACCCCTTACAAAGAAAAGGTTATCGTAGTATGTGCTGATCTAAGTTTATTGAATTATGAATAAATTAAATGTGATCTAAATAATTTTATGATTTATTTTTTTAATTTTAAATCTAAAATTAAATAAATATTAGATCTATTTTAATTATTTATATTAGATCTAAATAATATCAGATTGCATATACTGACTATAAGGTTGTCCTGCTATAAGATTTATCCCTTATAGTGGAAAGGTTATCCTAGTATGTGCTTTCTAAATTATAAATATGTTAGATAAGATCTAAAATAATTTATTATTTATTTTAAGATTTTAAATCTAAAATTAAATTATTTATTATCTAATTTTAATTATTTAGATGAGATCCATATGATGTGTTTCATGTTGTAATCTACGTCCTTTTAATGCACATGTTGATATGTAGTTTTATTTTTTGAATCTAGTTTGCATATGTATGACATATATATTTTATAGAATTTAAATTTCAAATTTACTTTCTACAAAATTTTAGATTCAAAACCCTAGGACATGATCAAAATATTGAAATAAATCAGATCTAAAATCATGAATTAAATTTGATTCAATGTAAAATGTTTATAAATTTGAAAATATTTCAAATGGTAAAATCAAAAATTAGTTTTGAAGTTTTGAATCCCAACCCATAAGCCTTAAACTTAATTAAGAATTAAGTGATTGTTTAGGATCTAGGTTTGTGATTTGAAGATCCTAATACAATTTCTTAAAATATGGGTTAAAGGATAATGGGTTAGCTTTGATCAGGTCATTAACTGGGTTAGACCTAAGATTAGATTAAATATGGACCAAGTTAAGAAATTGATCAAACCTAATTAATAGTTAATTAGGATTAGGTCATTTCTTTTCTATAGATCAATTCAATAGTTGTAGTTAATCAAAGTCCATACATCTAACAAATGGATACTGATCGTGGCTCAGTGGTTGAGCTCAAGTTTTTAGATAGATCAAATCAAAACTGATAAATCGATTGGTGTCTAAGGTAAGTCCGGCATTCCTATATCAGTGGTTTTTAATTGGCAGCCCACTTACCTGACCATTTTTTATGGTATCTAAGGCAAGCTTTGGTAGACCTTCCCATTGATCTCACTTACCTAGCCAATGTGGTTAATTAGGTCTTGATTAAGTTGCTCATTGATTCATGCTAACCCATGTCACATAGAAATTAGAGAGATTGATCTTATTCAGTGAGATTGACTAAGGCGCCCATGAACAAAAATTGATCCTAGTCCTCATCAAAGGCTTGAGAAGCTAATGGGAGGATTTGACTTGGTAAAGTTAGTGAAAGCAATTTGGTCCATATCCTCTCTATCCTCAAAACACTAATAATTTAAATCCAAAACCTTAGGCCAGATGATTGCGTGGCTACATCCAAAACCTTAGGCAATCAGCAAGATCATCATAGGATAATAAAATTACCCAAGAACAAGGTATAAATTTAATTTAATTTAATTTATTTTATTTTATTTTACTAAATCCATCAAATCAGATCTAAAAAGTATCGGATCTATTTTAGATCTAAGAAAAAAAAAATTAAAATATTTCTCTTGATTAAATCAGATTTGAACGAACCTGATCCAAGAAATTGATTTTTTCCTTCAATATCGTGTATGTCTTTTAGATCTAAATTATCTCATAATCATCTAAAGAATTAAATTTAAATTGATCTCGTCAAAATAAATTCTATATTAGATAATTATGTAGAACTACACTACAACCAGTCTAAACATACATTCATCATATCTTATATGAACAAAAATTAAATAACTTTATTTTTTATTTTTTATATCTTATTATAATATTTATAACATCAAAAAATAGTAAATAAATTAATCTAAAAATTATAACTTAATTAAATTAAATTATGATCAAGCAAGACTATACATAGAACTATTCTATTCTATAACTAGTCATGCATCTTGTAGAACTTAGATCTAAATTATTTAATTTTTATTTTTTTAATTTTAGATCTAATCACATCTTATGTGATATCTAAAATTATATAATTATTAAATTAAAATTAAATTAAAATAAGATCTAAATTATTTATAGGAACCTAGCTCTGATACCAGTTAAAGGAAAGAACCTGATTTCTAAATCAGGTTCGTTCAAATCTAATTTGACCAAGAAAAATATTTTAAAATTTTTTTTCTTAGATATAAATTAGATTTGATACTTTTCAAATCTGATTTGATAGATCTAATAAAATAAATTAAATTAGATTTAATTTATATCTTGTTCTTGGGTAATCTTATTATCCTATGATGATCTTGCTGATTGCCTGAGGTTCTGGATGTAGCCACGTAATCGCCTGGCCTCTATCAGTATCCACTCGAGCAGGATTTAAATATCTCTTCCTTCTTAATTTTTTTTCAAAGATCAGATCTGGATCTAATCTTGAAGGTCTTCAAAATAACTTTTGAAGATCCAATGTCGTCTCTTGCAGCAGTGCTGCCTTCTTCCTTTCTTATCGCCTTTCTCTTACCTGGATCGCACCAAACTGAAGCCCAAAGCCCCTTAGGCATGGAGAGGAGAGAGAGGATTAGAGGTAGGCATGAAGGAGAGAGGAAGATGGCTATGCAGCATGGGCAAGGGGAGAACCTCTCTAAACCTAGGCGTAGATAGGGTTTATATAGACCCTGCTGTGCCATGTAGTCCCACATCATCCCGGTCAATCACGTCTCTTCGTGCAATCAGATCTAAATATGATTGGTGGGATGATATCATCCGATCCAATTAGATGAGAGCTCCTCTCTAACATCCTTAGGTGGTGCCAAGACTAGTCAAAGTAGAGTCTTAGGCGCCACTAAAGTTTATTCCATAAAGCAACCTGGAGTCCCATCTGTATGGGACTGCAGGCATCATTATCCTTGGGTGCATGCCTCCGTAGGCATGCACCCCCTCCTTTTCTCTTTCTAGTATGGGGACAAACCTCCATCTGCTCTCCTGTGGATGCATGACATATGGACAGATGTTTAAGGGTCAAAGATCAACGTTTAACCAAAGTCAAAAGACAAGAATTAGCAGGTGATAAAAAATGGTAGGTGTTGTCTAAAATTTATCTCATAAATTAAGATAATCCTTTTCTAACTTGGACAAGCTCAAGTCAGACCAAGTAAAGGTACCTGAGTGAGCCCAAATACATTTGGCTCAGTTGAGACAACATTTAGTGATTGTTGAAGGAGAACTTTAGGCTCAATCGTGTGCTAGCATAATTTTCTTGAACCTAATTGAATCTAATTCAAATCAATTGAACTAGATTAGTCCAATTGATGATATGTAGATCCAAACTCTTATTTGTGTGACCTAGTTAGATTCAATTCTATATGGTATTGAGATATGTCTTGATCTCTATCATCGTCATCATCGAAACATCTTCCAATGGATCAGAGCTTTTTTGATTCAGACAACTAGAATGATCGATCATCCAAATTATTCTAATTGCTCCCAAAATCCATCAGTGACACCTAACAGTATATGGTGGCAATCCATCAGAACTGAAAACAAACCTCTCAGTACTATTACATGTGTGATTAAGTTCTTCTATCTTGAGCCCCGATCGGTTTAGGGTTAAGGTGAACTCGTCAAACCATAATTTTCGTCATATGAATTAATCATTCAATTCAAGTCCGATATGAAAACCTTAATAAAAATTCTTTCTATCATTTCACTCTACCATGGCCATGGGCTTATGGACTTGATTCTCATGATCATCATAGGGCTGCTCCTCATCTACCGAGGTAGATAATTTTCTCTTGGTGCAATCCAATTCCTACAATGAACATGCTATAGCCAACATACACCTCAAGGTTCCGAATGGCTAGGAGATCGAGTCATGGTATAGTCAAACTATAACACCCTCAAGGTGAACTGCTGATGCACCTCAGGTCAAAAACTGATATACCACTGCAGCTTTGAGCCAGTCATCGATGAGAAGGTAGACTTCTTTATGACTGCTCGAGGTGGTCACGCTCAGTACCCTCGTTCTCTAACGAGTACCTATACTCTCACTCCAATGTCTCTACACCATACACTCAAGACTTATCTACTATAAAGAAGTGATTGTACACCAACCTTCCAGATTAATTACCATCCTCATGATGATCCTATGGTTAGGAGCTTTTAATGAGTTAATATTGAAAATTCATGTCTTAAATTTTTAACTCTTGAAAATAAGAATTATCATTGGCATTAACTCAAGGGATGTATCACAGACACTAAATACATATTGTGATAGAAAATAATCTATTTTATTATTTATAGTCAAAATTATAATTTTATCCTTAGAAGTGTATAACAAGTGTCAGCCAATTCTAGCTTCTAGGGCATAGATATCTAACAAGTACTACATTAGCTGGGTAGATACTTGGGTATCTTGGTCGGGGATAGCAATCTTGTTGAACTTGATGAGAATAATGAGGATTCGATCATCTATATAGATGCTATGCAAAGGTCTAACTTTGAGCAGTGGCTTGGACCATGAAATCCAAATTGAAGTCCATAAAGATAAATAGTGCATGGATGCTAGTTGATTCACCTAAAGGAATTAAACCCATTGGATGTAAATGGATTTTTGAAAGGATCAGAGTGGTGTAGACGAAAAAATGTAGACCTATAAAGCCCGCTCGGTTGAACATGTGTTATAAACGTATGTCTTCGTTATGAACAAAGATGGACCTTGCATCTATAAATGGATAAAAGTTTTATAGTGTTATTCCTTGTGCTATCTATGGATGATATTTTCTTAATCAAAAATAACATTCCAGCATTACAAGAAATAAAGGATGAGCTATCATTTTATTTTTCCATATTCAAGGCTTGATATGGTATACTCACTAAGGACAGTGAGCAGATACTAGTCTGATCCAAGTGGAAATTACTGAAAGATTGTATAGACAATCCTTAAGTATTTAAAAAATACTAAAATTCAATGACTCAAATATGGGGATACTAACTTAAAACTTATGGATGTTTTGATTTTAATTTTTAGTCAGATAAAGATGAAAGCAAGAGAATGTTGGATCATGAATTTATCCTAATTAGAATAGTAATCTGCTGGAAAGATTTCAAGAAGAATATTATAGCCTATTCTGTTAGTAATGTAGAGTACATCATGGCATCTGATGCTGCCATGTAGGCCGTATGGTGGTATAAGTTTATTAGCAAGCTAGGAGTGGCACCCTTAGTCTATAGTCCAATTCTAATATAGCACTGAAGCTATAGCTCAGGCTAAAGAATCAAAGGTACACCATAGGTCTAGCATACTCTGCATTGCTATCACCATTGATTTAGATCAAGGTGATGTCAATTTTTTAAAGATTGATGAAAAACAAGAACATGACCGACCCAATTACTAGAAGTCTCAAAACTAAGAAGTTCTATGAACTCAAGTGGAAGATAGGTATTTGATACTATTCTGATCGGCTTTAGTCCAAATAAAAGTTGTTAGCAAATATGTCCTAAAGCTAATCATCTAAGTTGTAGATGATTGGAATTAGTATATAAATTATTAAATAATAATAGTTATTTGGTTTATTCATTATAGAAGTTTTATCTTTGTTAAATAAACTCTTAAATTATGATGAGATCCTTATAACCATAATCAATTAATAAAGAAAGATTTATTAGATGGTTCTTAAACTATTCATGATGAAATGATAAGTTATTAACAAGACAAATAACTTATCGAGTGTAGATCGCTGTATGCTATATGTGTTAGTTGCCCTCGTAATGAAGTGGTGTGGAGACACTGGTATGGCATTCAGGTAGGATATAAGAGTACATTTGTACTGAACATGATCAATGTAGCACTCTACTATCAAGAGCAGCTAGTGAAGGCCGATAAGTATAAGTGTCCCTCCAACCTGAGATCATCATGGTGACTTGCAAGCAACTCACTATACTTTGGTGCCAACCTATCTATATTTCTAATATAGGACTGAAAGCTTTCTGGGTATAGTCAAGTTCTTGTAAAGTCGATGTGTGAGTCAAGATGGGATTGACCATTCTTGATTAACTTCAAGAAGCGAATATCTTACTATGTTTTAATTTAGCAAAACCTAGGCCTGGGTAATCCTGAGGAGTCACGGAATTTGCAAAATTTTGAAATATAATATGGATGACTTGTATGAGTGTTGACAATTTACTCGAAATTATCTTGAGCATTATTAGTCAAAAGAATGAATTATATGATAACCATAGGCTAGGATTCCAAAAATATTATTTTGCATACATTCGACCTATTCGAACGTCGGGTATCATTGCTAGATGGTCATTTTGATTGGTACAAAAATTAGTTTCTATACTACCAACTTAGATTTGAATCTATGAGATCATACACATAAGAGGTTATAACCTAATCTGATGGTTGATCAATAATTTAGAACCATTCTAAGGTCAAATAATGAATACGATTGATGTTTGACCTAATACAAGTGTTACAGGAGGATCGATTAGCAATTGGATTGCTAATTGGCTCAATTTGATTGAGCAATTAGGCTGAGATCAAGTTTAATTGATTTAAAGTTAATTAGAATTAGTTTAAATTTAATTAGATTACGTCTAATTAGTTTATTAGATAAGCCAATTGCAAGGAAGAACAAGTCCTAATTCAATTAGGACTTGAGTGTACCTAATTTCTAATTTGATTAAAAATTAAATTAGATTTAAATTTGATTAAATCTAATTTAATTAGGCTCCTAATTAGATTAGAATTGCTTATTAATTTGGTTGACTCAAATCTAATTAAAATTAGGTTTGAAATTAAGTTTGACTTAGTTTTAATTGAAGAGTCCTAGTTAGACTAGGACTCATCCAATTTCCTTGTGCCACTAAGAAGTCCACACCACAAATATTTTTCTTGTTAGATATATGTGTCCTAGAAGTTAGAATTAGCTAACACTTGTAATACACTTCTAAGGGCAAAATTATAATTTTGATCATAATCAATAAAATGGATTATTTTCTATCACCCATGTGCATTTAGTGTCTGTGATACATCCTTTGAGTTAACAATAATGATAATTCATATTTTCAAGTGTTGAAAATTTAAGACATGAATAATCATTATTTAACTCATAAAATGCTCTCGACCATAGGATCATCACGAGGATGGTGATTGATCCGAAAGGTTGGTGTACAATCGCTTTTCTTTAGTAGATGAGTCTTGAGTCTACGGTATGGAGACATCGGAGTGAGAGTATAGGTACTCGTTAGAGAACGAGGGCATTGAGCGTGACCACCTCGAGTAGTCATTAGAAAGTCTACCTTCTCGTCAATGACTGACTCGATGCTACAGTGGTGTGTCCGATTCTTTGACCTGAGGTGCATCGACAGTTCATCTTAAGAGTGTTATAGTTTGACTACACCATAACTCGATCTCCTAGCCATACGAAACCCTGAGGTGTATGTTGGCTATAGCATGTTCATTGTAGGAACTAGATTGCATCAAGAAGGAATCTATCTACCTCGGTGGTAGAGGAGCAGCCCTATGATGATCATGAGAATCAAGTCCAAAAGCCCATGGCCATGGCAAAGTGAAATAGTAGAAAGAGTTTCTATTTTGGTTTTCACATAGAACTTGAATCGAATGATTATATCATATGACAGAGACTAGGGTTTGACGAGTTCACCTAAACCCTAATCTGATCGGGGCTCAAGATAGAAGAACTTAATCACACAGGTAACTGTACCAAGATGTTCACATTCAGCTCTGATGGGTTGCCACCATATACTGCTAGGTGTCACTGATGAATTTTGGGAGCAATTAGAATGATTTAGATGATCGATCATTCTAGTTGTTCGAATTAGTAGAGTTCTGATCCATCGAAAGGAGTTTCAATGATGTCGATGATAGAGATCATGACATATCCTATTACCATACAGAATTGAACCTAACTGGGTCATACAAACAAGGGTTTGAATCTGATGATCATCAATTGAACTGATCCAGTTTAATTGATCTGAATGAGATTCAATTAGGTTCAAGAAAATCGTGCTAGCACTCGATTGAACCTAACATTCTTCTTTTACTATCATAAATAGTTGTCCTAACTGAGCCAAAGGAGTTTGTGCTCGATCAGAGGCCTTCACTTTGGTCTGACTAGAGCTTGTCCAGGTCATAAAAGGGTTGTCTTATTTTGTAAGACAATACCTACCATTTTTGGTCACCTGTCATTTCTTGTCCTTTGACTTTGGTCAAAAGTTGACCTTTGACTGATCAAATGTTGAACATTGACACTTTAACTTCTATCCACATATCATGCACCTATTGATGAGCTGGTGGGGGCTTGTCACCCTACCAGAACCTGGCAGGGAGGAGGGCGCACGCCACCCTTGGCGTGTGCCCAAGCTGGAAGCGCCCAGGAGTCCCTGTTGGATAGGGACTCCATCTCCCTTTTGGATTCTAATTAGACTTCTCCTAAGAACCAAGTTTGATTGGTCTTAGGCACGATCTAAGAAGGAATCCAAGGGACCTCTATTCCCACCAATCAGATTTAGATCTGATTTCATAAAGGGTTGTGATTGGTTGGAAAGAAGAGGAGTTGGATCACGCATAGTCTATAAATAAGACCCTGCACCCAACTCAAAATGCATTGAAAATTCCCACGTTCGAAGGCTGCCTTTCCTCTCCTCCTCCATGCCAAGTCCTTCTTCTCCCTCTCCTCTCCATGCCCAAAGGAGTTTGGGATCCAAGTTGGTGCAATCCAGATGAGAGAAAGGCAACAGAAAGCTAGAAGGTTGTGCTGCTGCAAAGGATTACTACTGATCTTCGAAAGGTATTTTGAAGATCCTCCAAATCAGATTCAGATCTAATTTTTGGAGATGTGATAAAGAAGAAGAGGATCTCTAGATCTTGTCCGAGTGGATATCGGTAGAGGTAAGGCACTTGCATGGCTAGATCCAGAACCTTCCGCTGCTTATTGGCTAACCCATCACCAATAACTATTAGGTAAGATGATGAGTCAGTTGGTGAGATCGCACCACCCTCTAAAAATCATTAATCGTGAAGATTTTTGCATCTCTACAGAGAGAGTGTAGGGATCCAAGAAAATAGTGAAAGCTAATTTATTTAAAAATAAAATTTCTTAATAAATTGCTCAAGTCATAATTATAGTATCTAACTTGAATCTTTGACTCTCTACAAAAAAATATCTGCGTCCAACCCATTTGCAGGTATCCTGAATACACATAGACTGACCGGAGCCAATTATAAAGATTGGCTCAAGAACTACAAAATTATTTTGGGTTCTAAGAAGTTAACCCATGTATTGGACCAGGACCCTCCCACCTTACCAGCCCGTCTATCCACTGAACAGAGAGCGTCTCTGAAAAAATGGATAGATGAAGATAATAAGGCCAAATATTACATGTTGGGCTCGATGTCTGATGAGCTCCAGTGCCAACATGAAGATATCGGGACTGCTTGCCAAATGTTGGCTCACCTGCAGGAGATGTTTGGTGAACAGAGTCACGCAGCCAAGTATCAAGTCACGAAATGACTTTTTAAGGCTAAAATGCGTGATGGGTAGTCAGTCCAAGATCACTGTCTGATGATGATCAAGGACTTGGAAGAGCTTGAGAAGCTCGGTGTGAAGTTAGACTTGGATCTGTAGAACGATATTATTCTGCAATCCTTG